>BOPN01000801.1:48875-51375 GCA_017312705.2 Penaeus japonicus
ATGTCTTTGCTTATATTTAACTCAACTTCCTTAAGTTAGAAACACGCACAAGCATGTGTTCGGCTATCAGCCTAGACGCAAGGAGCGCACATTGTAAACAAAAAGATCCGTAATCCACGCTTTGTCCAATCGTCCTATAGGACAACACACACCGTGACGTAAATTTACACCAACCACTTCTCTTCATACATGCAATCATTACTCCCAAAAGATATAACGGATTAACACGACGTACAAGAAGCGTTTCTCCCAATATCCTCAAATTTAAGAACACGAGCGGCTTACACTCACTATAGAGTATACATTAGTGTGTAAGAGAACATATACACAAGAATGAGTTAAATTACATCCATGCACACATACATACTTACACACGAGATATTATATGTGCACACCAGCAGATACACAGTAAATACAGTGCGTAAAAGACGAGCTGTTCTTACCTCTGCGGTTATAACTATCGCTCACTCATTTATCCTGCTGTCGCGCTCTGAAAAGATAAAAAATAATGATATAAATTAAATAACTAACAAACGTAAAAAATATCAGTCACCGATAACAATTAGAAGGCACAGACACATGGACAGTAAAATCAACTTTGTGCTACGTTCTTTCGGTTTAGGGGAGGGGGAGCTGGGATCCCTTACTTATAATACCTCAATCATAAACGCATCATCATCATAGGCAAAACTACAGACTCTTCCTTCCTCCGAAGGCCTAAGCGATTTCTGCAATCTACCACAGCTCGGTAACGAAGCCCTCCAGCCTCCAACCACGCTCTCATAAACGGCCTTAACATTCCCATCCAACATCAAAAAAAGGAACGTACATCATCGGCAGGGCGCTTATATAAAGCATCAAACAGGGAAACTCTGCTAAAAAATAAGGCACTTGAAATAAATGACAGCGGGGAAGACAGAGTAAGAATGAGAAGTCAAGGTTTTATGTTCGGGTTTTTGTGGCAGAGGAGAGTGAAAGAGATGGGGAGAGGGGACCGGGGAGAGGTGACAGGGTAGACGGGAGAGGAAGAGGGGGAGGGAAATGAGGCAGGAGAAAAGAAAAGAAAAGGAAATAGAAGAGAAGAGACAAGAAAAAAAGAAAAGAGAAAAAGAGAGAGTGTGAGAAAGAGGAGAAAGAGAGAGAGGAGAGAGAGAGAGGGGGGGGAGAGGAAAGGGAGAGAGGAGAGAGGAGAGAGAAAAAGAGAGAGACAGAGAGAGAGAGAGAGAGAGAGAGAGAGAGAGAGAGAGAGAGAGAGAGAGAGAGAGAGAGAGAGAGAGAGAGAGAGAGAGAGAGAGAGAGAGAGAGAGAGAGAGAGAGAGAGAGAGAGAGAGAGAGAGAGAGAGAGAGAGAGAGGGGGGGGGAGAATGAATCCTCTGGTGTTTGCGTAAATCCCTGTGGACATCCGGGGCCACGCAGGTCCCATTGTCAGCATCTATCATTTTTCAGAGGAGGAACAACCGGTGAGGAACAAGCGCCCAATCTTTCTTTTCTCGGCCTTTTGTTGCTGCACTTATATTCTCATTGCAAGTTCGCAGTCGCACTCAAGCGGATACTCACCATACACATACTTGGCCGTTTATAAATATCGGACGTAGCGACTGCCAATTTCACTTCAAAACCGGGCCATACAATGTGTCGCTCAGCAGACGATTCTCGCGAAGCGAAAAAGGAGGGACTTCGCAGGAACACAAAACAAAGACGCGGACAAACAAGGCGAGTGATAGTGACGCTGGCTCAGGATGTGGTGAAGCGGCAGCGCAGCGAGAAAGTAGCAACGCGTGTCTCGGGAGGATTAGGGGGAAGGGGGAAGCGGAAAGGGGGAAGGGGGTTGGGGGAAGGGGGGAAGGGGGAAGGGAGGAAGGGAGGAAGGGGGGAAGGGAGGAAGAGGGGAAGGGAGGAAGAGGAAAAGGGGATAAGGGGGAAGGAGGTAAGGGAGATGGGGGAAGGGTAAAGGATGGGGAGGTGGTAGGAGGAGAGGATGGGAAGGACGTGGGGAGAGGGGAAAGTCGTGGGAAGAAGAAAAAGGAAAGCGGGGGAGGCGGAGAGAGGGAAAGGAAAAGGGTCCCCAGGTGCGGCGCGGCTCTGAGTTCAGCTCATGCGGAGGCCCCCATGAGGAGGAAGCACAGCAGGCGTCGGGCTGGGTGGTGGGGAGGAGGCTGGCAGAGAGACTATGTTCTATATTTACGTTGGCAGGAAGGTGGTAGGGGTGTGTGCGAGGGGTTGGGGGTGCGAGGGGCTGCCGGCACGACCCATCATACAATTCTGGCACCAAATGTGCCTTCCCCTTCTCTCTCCTCCCCTCTGCCCCCTCCTTCCTCTCACCTCATCTCCCCTCTGCCCCATTCTTCCCCTCACCTCTCCTCCTCTCTCCTCACCTCTCCCCCTCCTTCCCCTCACCTCTTCCCCTCCCTCCTCTTCCTGGCCTCTCCTCCCCACACCGGCACACTCTTACCAGTACACTTACATCACCTTATCAGCACCATATATTACATCAGAGTCG
>BOPN01000801.1:61375-63875 GCA_017312705.2 Penaeus japonicus
TATATATATATATATATATATATATATAAACATTCGTACAAGCCACGGGTCATGAAAACACAAACAAACAAGAGTCGATTTTCACGCAATAGTAATCCTCCACCTTTAATAAAACTACAAGATTACCCTCGCTTCTAGAACTTTCCCAGACACCTATCTCCTCCACCCTCTCTACCCTCCCTACCCCCCCCCCACTTCAAAAAAATAAGAGCTAGACTAATCTCATCGCTCAGCATCTCCCAGAACCTAATTTCGGTTTAATTGTAATCATTCTCTGGAAAAAAAATCGAGACCCTCCTTTTTCAAGGAAACTTTACACTTGCGTCCTTCTCCCTCGACCTTTTATGAAAGGGGGGGAGTGCATGTATGTATACATACACACACAAACACACACATATATATAATATATATATAATATATATAATATATATATATATATATATATATATATATATATGTACACACACATACATACATATACATATACATATACATATGCATACATATACATATACATATGCATACATATACATACATATACATATACATACACCCACACCCACACCCACACACACATATATATATATAGTTTATATAACTATATATATATATAGTTATATATATAGTTTTATATATAGTTATATGTATATATATAGTTATATATATAGTTATATATATAGTTTTATATATAGTTATATGTATATATATAGTTATATATATATAACTATATATATATAGTTATATATATAGTTTTATATATAGTTATATGTATATATATAGTTATATATATATAGTTATATATATAACTATATATATATAGTTATATATATATATATATATATATATATATATATATATATATATATATATATATATATATATATATATATATATATACTATAATCTCTACACTTTTCTCTGCTCTCCATTGGGAAAGGTAGCCTCTGCAGTTGCAAATATAGCTGGGCGATGGAAGTAAGACTCTTTCCCCGGTCGTCACTACTCCTTAAAAGGTGAATGAACCGTTCGGACTTCCAAGACGCCGGGACACTGTGATCGTTTTTAATGAACGAGGGTGAGTTGCTAAACCACGCGCCGTAAATCCTCGAATAACATTTATTGCCACGACACCAGTACTTGGATTTGAATTTCTCACCACATGAGTTTAAAATTCACAATAACAACCACGTGCACAGACGCACACTCACGCACACACACTTGCACTCTCAGACGCTCTCTCTCTCTGTTTCTATTTTCCTTTTTTTATCTATTTCTTTCATTCACTCACTCACACGCAAACGCAAATGCACACACATACATCCAAGCAAAGAACTCTATAACGTCTAACTAGTCGACACTGTATGGCAGGCAATTTCGGGCTCGAAACACACACGCATGTAATAAAACAAATCAATGAACAAAAAAGGCAAGCCATTTGAAGTCCTTCCAGGCGGGCGATCACTCGGCTTTAGGCTGCGAGAGTCGTAACCTACAAACTGCGTCCAGCCGTCTTAAAGGATGAATTAGGTCGCTTTAGTTCGCCGTGGGGATACGACGCAGGCTGCAGGTGAATGCGAGATGATACATACAGTCTCTAATTTTTTTTCTCCCTCTCCCTTTCTCCTTCTCCCTCCACCAATATCTCCCTCCTCAGCCGCCCCTTCCTTCCGCCTTCCCTCCTTCTCCATGTGCTTCTCTTACAAACCCATCCCGTCATCTTTCCCTCGGCCCCTCCCTCTTCTTTTGTTAGCCATTTTCCACGCCCTTTTCCCCTCGCGTCCGCAGATTCCATTTCCCTTGATCTCCGCCTTTATCCCGTCCAGTGCCCTGCATCCCCTTCCCGGCCGTGAGTCATGGCACTGACTGGCACCCCGAGCGAAGCGTCGACAAAGCTCTCAGAGATTCATGTTTGCATTCCGGTTCTGGTCTCGTAGTTGTATGTGTCTGTGTTTATGTTGATGCATATATGTGCATACGTGTATATGCTTGTATCTCTATCTATGTATGAATGTATGTCTGTGTATACAAACAGAAGCATTTACAGATTTTCTCTCCGATGTCGTTATTCACATGCCTCCTCCTTATGGTATTTGCATTATTTTCTTCTTTCATGAGTGAATTCCGATTAATTTAATTTTCTTCGTAGTACAGACTCACTTCATTCAAAAAATCAGAAAAGTTTTCCTTTTGTTTCAGTAAAATGAAAATTCGGCTTTAAAAAGTTAAATATATTACGGGAGAATACCGAAAAACAACATTCGTCATCACAGCACACTGAGACAAAAAATCGATTTCCAAGACCAGTCACTGTGTAATAACACTTGCATTTACAGGGCGTGTCCTCCTTTCATTCAAGCAATTATTTTCGGCCAAACTCATGGCATCGTGGCACTCCAGTTTCAGCTGCACCTTTTCAAAGTGCAATGCCACGAACTCTTCGGCAAATCAAAGTCACCACCGAACAAGTATCTTAGTCGGCAATAACCACGGAAAATGTTAC
>BOPN01000801.1:68875-76375 GCA_017312705.2 Penaeus japonicus
ACAACAACAACAACAATAATAATAATAAAACAATAAAACAACAAAAACAACAACAACAATAATATTAATAATAATAATAATAATAATTATTATTATTATTATTATTATTATTATAATAATTATGATAATTAAATAATTATAATGAGTATAATAATAATAATGATAATAATAATAATAATAATAATAATAATAATATTATTATCAATAATAACAATAATACTAATAATGACAATAATAACAACAATAACAAACACGATACCAATACTAAACAAACAAAATGCAACTCCTACTGATAGGAAAACTATTTCCACAGTGGTCATGATCTCCGGTGACCCCGCCTGAGTCCCACTCATCTTCCTGCGGCAGCAAACTCTCTCTCACCGCTTTTGCTGAGGCGTTCGCAGAGGGACTAAGAAGGACAACAATGAAATAAACACTAGGAATTTAAAACTAAGCTCAATGTCAGAAAATCTGCGATGAAAAAAAATTGTGGGAATTATTCCATCCCATCCCCCGCCCACATTGCCTTTTACCCTTACTTGTCGTCACGCCTACACACTGGCCACGCCCTCCTGGCTCGCTCCATCTCTTTTACTCGGCCCTTCGAAGACCTCAATGAAAAGAAAAAATAATCTCTATTTCCGAAAGAATAATTCAAACAAGTAAATACACGAACGAACGAAGGAATCAGCAACGGAGAGACCAAAACAAATGATTATCAAATATCACAGACGATGGCCGACCATTATTCACAGAGATCGGCCGCGACGAAACTAAACGACACGATCAGACTGCTGAGTGATCAGTTACGAAGGAAATCTTTCCGTGTGATGTCCGATATCCCCCCCCTCCCCGAGATCCTATGACTCATGGAAAGAAGTGTGACTCATCCATTCACGTGAGTCACCCCGGTACGCTGAACTCAACAAAGTGCAAGGGAGCAATTACAATTCACGTCACAGTGGAGAGCGAATGAGTGAGAGAGCAAGTGCGCGTGGAACCGAGTGATCGAGCATATATACACATGAACGGGCGTGAGAGTGTTGCCATCGTCTAGTATTCGTTTCGCACTCCCCAACGATGGCTATGGGTGCAGAGTGGGTCTATAAGGAGCGAGGGAACACTGGTGGAAGTATGAGCCCAGAGGGCAAGAGGGTCCACTCGGAAGCTGGTGAAAGTGTGGGCCCAGAGGGTACAAGGATCCACTCGGAAGCCGGTTTTCGGTGATCATCTGGCGTCTTGTCAGCTAAGCCAGGCAATCGCACAAAGGTATTTTTCGAGTACTTGCAGCGCTCCTGTTCCGCACGACATAGCGTGCTGCCCGAGTTCGGGGCGACTATCATTCTCATACATTTAAACTATATTCAAACTCTATCCATTTTAAAATCGGACTACATTTACTAATGTGTGTGTGTGTGTGTGTGTGTGTGTGTGTGTGTGTGTGTGTGTGTGTGTGTGTGTGTGTGTGTGTGTGTGTGTGTGTGTGTGTGTGTGTGTGTGTGTGTGTGTGCGTGTGTGCGTGTGCGTGTGCGTGTGCGTGTGCGTGTGCGTGTGCGTGTGCGTGTGCGTGTGCGTGTGCGTGTGCGCGTGCGTGTGAATGTGTATGGGCGTGTTTGGGCGTGCTCGCGCACCTGTATCTGTGCGAGTATGTGTGTATATATATGTGTATATGTAAGTATGTATGTATGTATGTATGTATGTATGTATGTATGTATGTATGTATGTATGTATGTATGTATATATATGTATATATATGTATATATATATATATATATATATATATATATATATATATATATATATATATAATATATATTATATATATTCAATTATGTCATACACGCACTCGACGCGCGGCACGTCAATCGGCTGGCACATCAACGCAAATGTCGAGGGAGGTCATGCAAGTGCGTGCACAATAACACCCCAAGCAAGCGTTCTCCCCAGACGGCCACCCACCCACTCCCGACGGCCACACCGGAGTTTCCGTCGTCGGCGCCCAACGCCGAACGACTCCTCCGAGTGGATAGACCAACCCAATCACGGAACCCAGATAGAACGCGGCACAATGACTCAATGGGGTTTCAACGAATATAACGTTCCACGTGACAAAGGCGCATTCTCACTGGCAGATATGCATACACACATGCATACATGAAGCCGAACGCAGACGCCGACGCCGTTCACTGTACACATGGTGGATGCTAATCAGAGTATAAGCGATAACGTGGTGATTGATGATGATGATGATGATGATGATGATGATGATGATGATGATGATGATGATGATGGTAATCTTGATAATGTGGTGGTGGTGTTGGGATCGGTTGTGATGCTGATAATAATAACTGGAAAGCGATGATCAGAATGATAAAAATGAACAACGGCCACATGAAGGAAGACTTTAAATCTGAACAATAAAGGCGACTCCCGGCCACCATCCGCGCCCAAGCTTCGGGGAAGTTGAGCTGCAGATCAAGCTGAATAAAAGAGGCGCGGACCTCGCCACGTGACCCCTCGCCATCATTCTGCCGACTTTAAAATAAAAGAGATATAAAAAACCTCTCGCCCAAGTTTTGACGCAACATAAAAAAGAAGGCAAGAAAATCTCACGCTCGTAATTTGTACCTCCTTCCACTTTCCCGGTTCCCTCTGGATCGGACGCACTCGGCTTCCAACACACTCTTCCGCAAACTCTCTCCTCACAACGGAAATACACACACATGCACCCACAGAGGGAGAGGGAGAGAGGGAAAGCGGGAAAGAGGGAGAGAGGGAAAGAGGGAAAGAGGGAGAGAGGGAGAGGGAGGGAGAGAGAGAGAGAGAGAGAGAGAGAGAGAGAGAGAGAGAGAGAGAGAGAGAGAGAGAGAGAGAGAGAGAGAGAGAGAGAGAGAGAGAGAGAGAGAGAGAGAGAGAGGGAGAGAGAGAGAGAGAGGAGAGAGAGGGGGAGAGGGAGAGGGAGAGGGAGAGGGAGGGGGAGGGGGGAGGGAGAGGGAGGGAGAGGGGGGGGGGAGAGAGAGAGAGAGAGAGAGAGAGAGAGAGAGAGAGAGAGAGAGAGAGAGAGACAGAGAGAGAGAGAGAGAGAGAGAGAGAGAGAGAGAGAGAGAGAGAGAGCAGGCCTCGTCGCCAACACGGCACACACACACACAGCGTTCGGGCCTTACCTCAATCAACGTCCGAGTAATTTCACAAGTCTCCTCCCGGACTCCTCTTACGAGGTGGATCCGAGGCGACGGTCGCGGGGAGGACACGCGGCACTGTCCTCCCACCTCCTTGACACGCGCAAGAATCAACAAATTCCCGAACGAGAGTCTTCGTCACAGCTCTAATCTCGAGGATAAAAACCAAGCATAGCAAGTCACTGTTATGGCAAGGCTGTCTCTTCCAGTCAGGTTCTGTGCCTGCGTCGCATCCTCCTTCAGAGAAACCAGAGCGGGGGAGTGGAAGCCCCCAGGGGAAGACAGCCAACGAGGCGAGGAGGTGACGCCGGGACGCCCCTGGGTTGCTTGCGAATGTCTCGGGGAGCGGGCGAGGGGAGTGTACGCCCTCACGGCCCGACTAGATGGTACTACTGCCCCTCGCGGCTTTGGGGGGAAACCAAGGGCAAGTATAGGGAGCGAGAGGCTGGGGCGGGGGCGGACACTGGGGAGGGGAGGGGTAGAGGGACGGGGGAAAGGCGCCAACACTACTGCCACCCTCGCCCCTCCATTCCCCCACGTGGCCCCCCACCCTAACTAGGCGTCAGCAACCATAGCTTCCCTGCCCCTGTCGCTGCCCTTCCCCCTCCCCCTCTTAGCTCTACCCCTCTCAATTCTCATCTCTTCTTTCTCTCTTTTTGTACTGTCTTCTCTTCTCTTCTCTTCTCTTCTCTTCGCTTCGCTTCCCTTTCCCTTCTCCTTCCATTTTCTTTTCTCTTTTTTCCCTTCCTTCCTTTCCCCACTCTCATCTTCTCATCCCCTATTTCCTTCCCACTTTTAATCCCGTCCATTTTTCTTAGACCAAAATAGACCGTGCTGCTACTTGTCTATCCCGAAGCGGTGAAGAATGTTAATGAAAAACAGGCAGTTCATGAAGAATGAGAAAAAGGAAGACATACATCCCCATTACCGGAACGCATGGCGCATGGGGGTCTGCATATGCCGCCCCCCCCTTCTCTCTTTCTTGTGGCCAAGAGATATACACACAAACACACATACATATATACACGGACGCCCATTCTCCCTCGTACAATATACACCGCCATGCCAAAGAGCAACGCGTTGCCACACCCTTACACACACCGCCACGCCGTCACACCCAACTATACACATCAGGCGACAACACAAACCTCCCTCCCTACGATGTTTCGTTTCCCCTCAGCAACACTTCGGCCACACATCCAGTCGCTACTATCGCTATTATATATGTATATGTATATGTATATGTATATGTATATGTATATGTATATGTATATGTATATGTATATGTATTTGTATATGTATATGTATTTGTATATGTATATGTTATGTATATGTATATGTATATGTATATGTATATGTATATGTATATATATATATATATATATATATATATATATATATATATATATATGTGTGTGTGTGTGTGTGTGTGTGTGTGTGTGTGTGTGTGTGTGTGTGTGTGTGTGTGTGTGTGTGTGTGTGTGTGTGTGTGTGTGTGTGTGTGTGTGTGTGTGTGTGTGTGTGTGTGTGTGTGTCTGTGTACATATATATACATATATACATATATATATATATATATATATATATATATATATATATATATATATATATATATATATGTGTGTGTGTGTGTGTGTGTGTGTGTGTCTATAACCCCCTCTCTCTCTCTCTTTCTCTCTCTCTCTATATATATATACATATATATATATATATATCCCTTTCTCTATCTTTCCCTTTCCCTCTCTCCAAACGTCTAACTATAGACACTAAACCTCTGATATTTTCCCAATTTTATCCTCATTCCTCTGTGTCATCACATCTGTGCTTTAACTATCATTTGTTCTTTCACATAAGTGTATGAAGCTATAAATGATAGCTAAGAGTGTACAATATAAACTGTGCATCTAGCATTTTCTCCTCCGAAACATGGTTAACGCCCCCGTAGCACAAACAGCATGTCGTTATCTGTTCTTGTATGTGTTTTATCACGCTTTGTGTATTTCTACAGCGATTTATGTTTTCTTAGCGTAAACTGTATAACACCTCCACCATTTCCACAAACAAACGCTTAAACGATTGCCCCGTCTTCGCGTCCGCAGCATTAGCAGCAAGCTAAACATTTACCGATATAGCAGAGCCCAGTTCAAATTCATATAGCCCAATATAAATGGCAAATGAACAACTGACTAAAAGGGAACATCACCAGCAACTACTATAATTTACTCCCCCCTCCGTCCCCACTTCCTCGCAACCCCTCACCCTCCTGTGCCTCCCTCTCACTCCCGGGCCATTCGGAGTCCCTTTTCAAGCACGTCCTAATCGTTGCATCATCCGAAGCCATAGACTCGCGAGCCCTAAGCCAGCCGTCAGCCCCCTCCCCCTCCCCGGGCCCCAGAATTGACACCCGGCCGTGAATCCGAACCCCGCGGAGCCCATGAGGAACCAGGTCCAAGATGGTATGCTGGATTAAAACGGAGGGTCACACAAAGCGGACAGGGTTACGCTTTCCGCCCCCTAGGCCGACCTGGTCTGCCTGCTACGTCTCGGCAACGACAGAGCAATTGGGTCATCGACTCCTAAAAATACCTGTGAGGGAGAGGGAGGAGGTGCAGCGGCGGAGAGAGAGAAGGGGGAGGGGGAGGGGGAGGGGGAGGGGTGATGGGTGTGAGGTGGGGCTCGGCAGAGGGGCAGAGGGAAGCCAAGGGAACAGGTGCGGTCCAAGACAGGAGGAGGGGGGGGGGGGGGGCGGTTAGGAGGGCGGGCGTATGCTCACCGGGCATTCTAGGCAAGGAAGAGGGGGGGGGGGGGCGATGACAGGTACCGCGGTCCCTTCACCGCTTGGCACGTGCAAAAAATGACAGCCCTCCTGACGAGGCCGCGGCGCGCCTTATCCGGAATGATCGGCCGCCTCGGCCATTAGCTTTCGCGATTCTTGGAAATCGGAATCAACGCCGCTTTTCCATTCTGTTGAGCCATTATGCAAACACCCGCATTGCAGCAGGAAGAACGAGCATGATGCACGCTGCAGAGGCTAATCGCAACAAATTGGCATCTCGGGTGTACTCCTCATTTCACCTACTCATTTGCAAGCAATGCACTAAAATAAAACAAAAAATGGGGGAGTGGGTGAAAAGCTCGGATAACAGGAATCGTTTTGAGTTCCTTTTCGGAGTTCGCAAAACTCCTCCTAGGCGTATCCCCTTCCCATGCCCACCCCCTCCCCCTACACTCATCGCGTAACCAATCACCCAATCACTGTCAATTCTAAAAAATATATTAGTTCAACACGTGATCAGCAAGAAAAGAGAGAGAGAGAGAGAGAGAGAGAGAGAGAGAGAGAGAGAGAGAGAGAGAGAGAGAGAGAGAGAGAGAGAGAGAGAGAGAGAGAGAGAGAGAGAGAGCGAGAGAGCGCGAGAGAGCGCGAGAGAGCGCGAGAGAGAGCAAGAGAGAGCGAGAGAGAGCGAGAGAGAGCGAGAGAGAGCAAGAGAGAGCGAGAGAGCGCGAGAGAGTGCGAGAGAGTGCGAGAGAGAGAGAGAGAGAGAGAGAGAGAGAGAGAGAGAGAGAGAGAGAGAGAGAGAGAGAGAGAGAGAGAGAGAGAGAGAGAGAGAGAGAGAGAGAGAGAGATCCCTTCCCTGCAGGTGCTACGAGGTTGCGCATTACAATACCTGCTCGTCTTGCACCTAAGCCAGTCGCGGTCACTCACCTGGAAAGGTAAAGAAACGGACTTAATACATTGCAGGGGGAAACGTCTGCAACATGTAATAAAGACAGTAATCATTATTATCATTATTTTTATTATCATTATTATTATTATTATTAGTAGTAGTAGTAGTAGTAGTAGTAGTAGTAGTAGTAGTAATAGTAGTGGAAGTGGAAGTGGCAGTGGAAGTTAAAGTGATAGTGGTAGTAGTGATAGTTACATTAATAGTAACAGTTATAGTAATAATAATAATAATAATAATAATAATAATAATAATAATAATAATAATAATAATGATAATAATGATAATAATAATAGTAATAATAATAATAATAATAATAATAATAATAATAATAATAATAATAATAATAACAATAACAATAATAATAATAATATTAATAATAATAATAATAACAACAACAATAATAATAATGATGATGCTGTTAATAATAATAGTAATGATCATCATCATTATCATTATAACTATAAGAATCTTAAGAAACATCATAATCATTAAATATCAATATCAATAATAATAATGATAATAATAATATCAATAATAATAATAATAATAATAATAATACGAATAGCACTAACGGCAACGATGATAGTGATGAGATG
>BOPN01000801.1:86375-91375 GCA_017312705.2 Penaeus japonicus
TATACATATACATATACATATACATATACATATACATATACATATACATATACATATACATATACATATACATATACATATACATATACATATACATATACATATACATATACATATACATATACATATACATATACATATACATATACATATACATATACATATACATATACATATACATATACATATACATATACATATACATATACATATACATATACATATACATATACATATACATATACATATACATATACATATACATATACATATACATATACATATACATATACATATACATATACATATACATATACATATACATATACATATACATATACATATACATATACATATACATATACATATACATATACATATACATATACATATACATATACATATACATATACATATACATATACATATACATATACATATACATATACATATACATATACATATACATATACATATACATATACATATACATATACATATACATATACATATACATATACATATACATATACATATACATATACATATACATATACATATACATATACATATACATATACATATACATATACATATACATATACATATACATATACATATACATATACATATACATATACATATACATATACATATACATATACATATACATATACATATACATATACATATACATATACATATACATATACATATACATATACATATACATATACATATACATATACATATACATATACATATACATATACATATACATATACATATACATATACATATACATATACATATACATATACATATACATATACATATACATATACATATACATATACATATACATATACATATACATATACATATACATATACATATACATATACATATACATATACATATACATATACATATACATATACATATACATATACATATACATATACATATACATATACATATACATATACATATACATATACATATACATATACAAATACACATAAATATACATATACAAATACAAATACAAATACAAATACAAATACAAATACACATACACACACACACACAAATATAGTATATACCCCGACCCAAAATATACAAGTACACACCTGACCGCATCAATACCTGTCCACCGTGACGTCCAGCTTGGCAGCGGCATTCCCCGTATTATAAAGAACACAATGCTATCTGGGGGCCTTGTTTCGTCCCACCCGCCATGACGTCACACTCTTGAGTCACCCCCGGAGTCTCACGTGACCGGAACCCAAAGGCAAGTGACACCTTGAACCCCCGTGAGTCATCCTTCCCAACGTTTCTCAAGCGTGAGAAATGAAGGATAAAAGCATTTGTTGTACCTTACTATCTTATCTGGAATGCGCCGATAAGATACCAGAGACGTTGCAGAGCAAGTGGAAACAGCCGAGTGCAATCTGTCAAGGAACAGCACGACTAAAATGAGAGCGAGAGATAAAGACCACGCCCCCCGCTTCTATCAGTATGTCATCCCGAGTTCCATTGTTGATTCGGTTTCACAAACAGACGCCATACGTGTCCCTCCGCAGCTGCTCTTGACAATCACCCATGTCCAACTGACACGCGGGGTATCCGTCATGTGAGGGTCACATTTGCATTCACGTACAGCTATAAATAATAAACATTTATACAATTATCTACATACAAACGTACACACAAATCAGTCTCACATACATATATATACATATACATATACGTGTGCGTGCGTGTGTGTGTGTGTGTGTGTGTGTGTGTGTGTGTGTGTGTGTGTGTGTGTGTGTGTGTGTGTGTGTGTGTGTGTGTGTGTGTGTGTGTGCGCGCGCGCGTGTTTGTGCGTGTGCACATGTGTACTCAAAGCCAAAGCAGCTTCTCCCTGAAGAGGACACCCCCAGCCTCCAGCCCCGGCCCACCAGCCACCCAAGCGTCACGAGTCCAGCCGCGACGGAATATCTGGATCACAGCGCGTGGGCGTTATCCCAGGATGGCCTCGCCTGGCACCATGCCACCCCAGCTGTATGCCGCCCACTGGCACCCTTCCAGAAGGCCCCTTCCCCCGTTTCTACGCTACAACCGAAGAATGCCGCTGCTACAAGAGGCTACGCACTCTCCTCCTCCCACAGACTGGCCCATCACAACGCCCCGTGCAGCGCAGCCATCCGTGTCCCGTGTCCCGTGCCCAGTCTCGAGGGCGATTTCCATCACTCCTACCTCACTCAGCCACTCTTTCGAGACTTAATCATCTGCGACTAATCAAGGGCCATGGTAATATCTCTTTTCCTCCTAATGGTCTCGCGATAAATGCTCTCTCTCTTTTTGTCTTTGCTCTGAGCATCGGTCTGCCTGCCTGTCATCAAAATAGAAGTAAAAGTAACATTAACAATTTGAGAAATAATATTTTATAAAAAAAATAACAATAATATTAATAATAACATCAATAATAACATCAACAATGATAATAAAAATAAAAATAACAATAATAACAATAACAGCAACAACAACAATGATAATAATAATAATAGAAACAATAATAACAATGATAATGATAATAATGATGATGATGATGATAATGATAATAGAAAAGTGTGGTCACAACACTACGATCTTCGTAACAGCAAAAGAGAGATCTGATAAGCGCCAATCACTGACACTTTAATTTCCCTTCTTTTCCCCTGGCTCCCTTCCGGGTCTCAAGGGCTTAAACGGCTTCTTGAAGGTCTCCGCCGCCGCGTCTGGCGTGTCCACTCGCTCACGTGGGCTTCGGAGAGTGCCATCGGCCGAGCATTTTGGCACAACGATGGAGTGCCATATCAGCTGATGCTTGCGGGTGCGTCTTCTATTTGTATCTGCTCGCCTTCGTCACTGAATCAATATTGGTCTCGTTTATTTTATTTTTTTTTCTTTATTTTTTACCGTTTCACCTCCTGGTTGCTATTTCTTTTTTTTTTTTGAACAGCCGTTTCTCCTTCCCAGCGCTCGAAATCATCTCCAATCCTTTATCCGATCATCTCTACCCAATCAAAAACAATCCTAAGGCAATCTTTATTCTCTCTCCAAATATGTAACATAAACAAAAAAATAAATAAATAAAACAAGCGAATACAAAATAAGATCAATAAACAGAGAAATGCAGATAGATCCAATGTTCTCCCAAAAGCCCGATTCTTCTTCTCTGTCTCGCACTCAGAACTGTCCATGGTAAGGGAGAAATCAAACTTCGTGGGGTGGAACCTTTCCTCTCCCCCCCTTTCCCGTTTCCCCTTTCCCCTCCCCTCTCCCCTCTCCCCCCTCCAGTCCCCCTGCCCCTCCCCACTCCACCCCAAGGCATCATCAGCCTGAGAGAGCACTTAAGAATCGGGAAGAAATGCATCCGGCTACTTACGAAAGCTACAACGGCCTTAAGGGCAGGGTCGATATTCCGGTTTAGGCCCCACATACACAGCATACTGTAATACATGGGATACACAGGAATGCGCAGGAAGGACTCACATGGACATTTCAGACGCAAGGACGCAATCTCTCGCTTTCGCTTTTGCTCTCTCTTTCTCTCTCTCGCTTTCTCATACTCTCTCGCTCTTACTCTCCCTTTCCCTCTCGCCCTCATCCTAGCCACGCTTCCCCTCTCCCTCCCTCTCTCGCCTCCTTCCGTCGTGTCATCTGGCCTCATCCTCGTCTCCGCCCCTTCCGCTCCTCCTTCCCGGCAGCGCGGCGTAGCGGAGGCGTCTCGGCGGAGCGCTTCCACCCGGCGGCGAGACCTTTCATCTAGTTCCCCGCTCTCTCAGACGTACAACTTTGTTGCATATGCAACAATTGTTCAACCCTCCAAGGCGTTTTCTCCAGTGATCTTCTACATTTAATTGCGTAATTCTGTACTCAAAGGACTCCTTGGCGGAATCTTGAAGCCGTTCTAAGGACGAGGATTGGTGATACAAGATCGTGACGTCACGGGCGCTGCTACCAGTTGTTCTATTATTCATGGCGCATTTCTCTGATGATAGTATATGGCAATGGATGGTTTTACTATAAATGACAATTAAAATGGTAAAGTAAAACGTATAACGTAGCTGTGATTCTAAACACTCCACTATTGAGTGCAACCTCAAAGGACATTCCACGACATTTTGAAGGGATGGTTTCTGACGGTTCCAGCATAAATAAAATATAAATAAATTAATTAATTTATAACCTTGAAATAACTAGCGAAGTTAGGACCCGTCAAGGCACAAACAAAATACACAGTAGGATAAGATACTATCATAACCGCAACAGCTCACTCACGCCCAAATGGGCCCTGTGCCATCAAAATCCGCCTTAATGTGGGGGACAATTAGTGGAGTTGGAGGTGGGAGAAGGCTCGGTAGCAGTGGTTGAGGTCACAAAGAAAAGTGCCGTAAGCCTCTCCAGCAATCAGTCGCGTGTTTGGTGAAGCCATGTTCAAATATTGACGCTCCGGCATAAAATGAGGCGCACGTCTCCGTAGAGTTGTACCCGAAGGCGAACCTACACGACGTCTCCCGTGGTCTTGGGAGCCCCTGGATGCCCATGCCAAGGGTCTGCGCTCGGCCCGTCTAATCACCTACTGAATATGTACTTGGTTATCTACTGATCTGCGATCATCCGAATCAGCAACCCTGACTTAAGCGCACTTTGAATATGCCTAACAACAAAAACTATACAAGCAAAATCCAAACAGTCCAAAAATCAATAGAGAAGGCCAAGTAACCCGATTAAATAAAATCGGAAGTCATCGTTCTCCAACAAACGCAATCAACCGGCCATTTGCATGATAATCGCATTATAATTCTTCCTTTATTCTCCTCCCCTTCTCCTTCTGCCTTCTCCTCCTACAGCGCTAGCTTCTTCCTCCGCTTCGTTTTCTCCTTCTCCTTCTTCTCCTCCTCGTTTTCTCCTGCTTCTTCTCCTCCTCGTTTTCTCCTCCCCTTCTCCTTCTCTTTTTCTTTCTCCCT
>BOPN01000801.1:138875-141375 GCA_017312705.2 Penaeus japonicus
ACGCCAACAAACTTTGACATTTACACAGGTATTTATAGAACCGATATCGGCGTCGGACCACCACCATCAATTAGCATGGAACCTCTGCCCATCGCCACCAGACGACCAGGACAACCAAAGAATAAAGGAGATGGTAGCATTGGCATGGTGTAGTTAAAACGACAGTGAGAAAAGAGAAGCGGGGTACAGGGGCTGTATGTAACCATTGGAGCCTCTAATACATCACGTATATACCGAGGCCGACAATGAAACAAAATATTGATTCCGAAGCGAGATAACGACGCCCGTCATAAGGAGCGACAGTGAAGCGGAGCAACGGAACAGTGAGTAGGAGCAGTGACTGACGTGGAGGAGCCAGGCACGAGACGGGCAAAGAAGGATTCGCACACGGTTCAAAATGACAGGAAGGGGGCGCCGCGCCTTCCAGCCCCTTGTGACAGAAAAGAATTCGAGTGCAAGTGGCGGAGACTTTCAGAGTTCGCTCGCAAGACCGGGTTCTTCTGAAACGAACGCCAGCGCGCATGCACACACAGTTACACGCACGCGCATGCATACACGCACGCACACGCACACGCACACGCACACTCACGCACACACGCTCACGCACACACGCGCGCACACACACACACACACACACACACACACACACACACACACACACACACACACACACACACACACACACACACATGCACACGCACAAACACACGTATTTGAATGTTAATTAGCAACGTAACAAGAAAGCAAGACATGAAGGAAGGAAACAGAAGTAGCGGTATATCACCATCAAAAAATAATTAGAGAGAGTCTAACAAGCTAAGTGTATCAACGTAAAACGCCATTACAATTAAGGATAAAGTGGAATATATTGATTACACATAATCAGTCTAGTCCGAGCCTGATGGTTCTTGTGATATGAAGCCTCCTTGCTAATGCTCTAATAATAACATTCTCCAATTACCGAAAAAATGAAGAAGAAATGAAACAATACCGTTTGGGTTCCAAACACTTACATACAACCAGTGGCAAGGAAATGGTAGTAATAACACGAGCCCATTACCCTAACAAGGCAATAATGGCAAGACATATTAATAATCAATAACTGCAGTGGTAACAATAACTGTGGCACAAACAACCCCCACAACACTCGATACGGGAGGTAACCGTGCCATACCTGAATACTGCCACTGGGGATAGAAAGGGCATCGGGTTTCGACATGAAAGATAATACGAAAAGGGCACAGAAGGTACCACACCAGCAGTAGTGGTAAATTCTGCATTGGTAACGATGATCCACCACACATTTTTTTCACTCCGTTCTGGTATCGATGCAAGGGCGGAGGAGTCGGATTTTCTTTTTTAAGGGAGGGGGCGGACGGGGGGGTCTCGTCGCCGGCGAAAGATGTCACGGGCACATCCCGGGCATTGTGCTGGGGAGGGGAGGGGAAAGGGAGGAGGGCACGTACTTGCAGGGGGTGAGGAGGGAGAGGAAGTAGTACCAGGTCACCGGCAGGAGAGGGGGGGGGGGGGGGTGTAATCAAGTGGCCCACGTCCCTGTGGAGAAACCAGGTCACTCGGGGAACATTAAAGTCGCTAGGGGCACCGAACAGATCACACACTATAAGGACACAGTCCAGGGCGCAGCCGACGGGGAAGGGAGGGGGAATTGACAAATCGTAATCTGACCTGTATTTTAGCGCCTGGTCTGGAAGGGCAACACAAGCGGAGGTCAAAGCAGATCACTCACAGACTGGGGCGAGACGACGTGAACTCGAATCACTCGGAAGCACAGAAGCTAGATGGCGGGTTAGATGGCGGGCGGGAGAGGGAGAAAAAGGGAGGGGAAACAGGTCACACTTCGAGACCAGGTCACTGGGCTGCGCGGAGGGGAAGGGGCTCGCATGGTGGCCACATTCGGTCACAGAAACATCGGATCTTGGGAACTCAAGAGTGAAGTCTAATCCACCGTTATTGATTCCGGCCAGATCAATCTGTGGTCGCGTCCACACTCTCCAGCCGCCGCCAGGCTCACTTCACCGACGGGTTCTGCAGGAGGTTTGGACAGACTGAGAGTACGAATGGGGATGGGGCAGTATTTACCAGGTGAGGGCGGTGGGCGTGGTGGTGGCAGTGGTGTGGCCGTTAAAAGCAGGTGACGGCAGCGTCGTGCAGGGCCGGGCCTTGGGTATACTGGTGCCGAGGTGTGGGCACGTCCAACACACACGACACACACACAACACAGAGAGGGCGGGGGCGAGGCACTAGGGCGCACCCATCGCTCCTCGCGCCACGACAGCTGCTTCAGGTCACGGCGCTCACGGGCCAGACCTCGTCTTCCGCACACAATCCAGCGTGTGGCAGCAGGTCCCTGGTCCCTGCTGGAGCCAGGCAAGGGCACACTATTATCAGGTGACACAGGTCACAGGTGACACACAGCACGGTGGTGTGGCCACGACACACGGCACAGTCCTGCACGGCGAGCGACGCGGCGCCGTCTGCC
>BOPN01000801.1:163875-166375 GCA_017312705.2 Penaeus japonicus
CTAGAAATGAACACGAGCTTAAAAAAAAACAAGAAAAAGAAAAAAATGAAAAAAAGAGAAAATGAAAGAGAGGATGAAATCCACCATTTTACACATACCGTCCACAAAGCAGACCCTCTTCAAACGTACCTGAAAGGAAAAGAAGAAGAAAAACGTTAAACTGTGTATGCAAATTAAGGGATGGCATTTACCTGTATTAACAACCACGAACAAGTAAACAGGCGGATAATAAAGGACAATTTCATCCATACTAATGAAATCTGCCTACTCGCAAGAGCCAATAGCCAAACAACAACAAAAATATCAACAAAGGAGTCTGTGCCTATGATTACAAATGTTGGAATTATCTGATAAGAGTTCCAATGTTTATAAATCTTTAACATAAGCCGAAATCTGCTTTCAACCAGGAGGGGAGAGGGGAGAGAGAGAGAGAGAGAGAGAGAGAGAGAGAGAGAGAGAGAGAGAGAGAGAGAGAGAGAGAGAGAGAGAGAGAGAGAGAGAGAGAGAGAGAGAGAGACGGAAACGAAGACAATCGCGGACGACCTTCTCATAAGGGGGAGGGTGGGGGGTCCTTGGCACGAACTCAAAAGCAGAATCTCGCTTCTTATCTTCGCGTAAGCTTTGGCTCCTGAAGCCGAGGTGATGAGAACATTATACACTCCATGCAGTATGATAGGTCGGTGCAAGATCGGTGAGCGATCATATTGTAGAAGGGGGGAAGTTGAGGTGGAGATGGAAGTTGAGGAGGAGGAGGAGGAGGAGGAGGAGGAGGAGGAGGAGGAGGAGGAGGAGGAGGAGGAGGAGGAGGAGGAGGAGGAGGAGGAGGAGGAGGAGAAGGAGGCGGCGGAAATGGAGAAGGAGAATAATAATAAGAGAGAGAGAGACCAACTCAATAAAGAATAGCCAGTAAGGAAACCCCTACCACTGCCAAGCTACGATAGGGAGGAAATCCCCGACTTCCCCGCCCAAGAATCGAGCTCCTGCCGCTCCTCCGAGAAGTCCCGAAGGAATTCCGCCGGCGGCCGATAAGGCGATCGGACGCGGCGATAAGTCTCCGGCGAGGCTAACGATATTAACGGCATATTTGTGATGAGCGTCCGGCCGCGATACCTACTACCATACCGGGACGAGGCGAAACTTTCTCGCAAATATTCTTAAAGACGCTGTGCCCTTCCAGCTCGCGGAGGGAAGGAGGAAGGCGCGCGTGGCGGAATAGGGAGCGAGGGAGGGAAAGAAGAAGGAGGGAAGGAGAGGCGAGGAACTGGGATGGATCGATGGGGGCAGTGTGGACAGAGGGAAACTGGAAGAACAAGTGCAAAAAAATATAATACACACACACATATATATAGGTGAATACATGTGTGTATACGTGTGTGTGTGTGTGTGTGTGTGTGTGTGTGTGTGTGTGTGTGTGTGTGTGTGTGTGTGTGTGTGTGTGTGTGTGTGTGTGTGTGTGTGTGTGTGTGTGTGTGTGTGCCCCCGTGTTTGTGTGTGTATCTCCTGCCTCCACCCCCTTACAGTGCCATAGTGCAACTCATGTGCCCTCTTCACCTGACCTTTGCCTCTAGAGGTGCCAATTACTGCCAGTGATTCATCGGGAAGACAAAACCTAAATATAACTCCAAAGAGGATGGACATTATTTACACGAAAAGAGGCAACGTGAGCGCCTTTCTCCTGAGAAGAGACGGGAGTGTGTGTGTGCTGGGGGTAGGTACGCCACAAATATATAAGGTTTCAAAAAAGGGAGATCTAGGGACTGAGAAGCGAGGAGGTACATTGGAAGAAGAAAAGAAAATGACAGGTGAGTGTAGGCCGACTGAAACGGCGATTCAGGGACGGAGGAGAGAGCTGGCCGACTAAAATGGACAATCTAGCGACAGAGGTGCGAATAGGACGACTGAAAAAAAAAGATCCAGGGACAGAGATGCGAATAGGCCGACTGAAAAAGCGATCTACGAACAGAGGTGCGAATAGGACTGAAAAAACGTCAAAAAAGATCAAGGGGAAAGCTATGGATAGGACCACTGAGAAAAACGATCCAGGGTCAGAGGTGCGAATAAGCCGTGAGAAAAAATGAAAAGGGCGACCCCGGTGTAGAGCTGTGACTAGGCCAAATGGAAAAAGAGAGAGAGAAAAAAAGGTTCCAGAGGTAGAGCTATGAATAGGCCGCCTCCAAGAAAAGGACGGCCTTGGGGCCGAGCTCCGAGTGGGACGATTAGACAAAAAAGAGAGGACGAACTTGAGGCAGTGTTGTTAGTAGGCCTATACATGTCGATGATATATTGATGAAAAGGGAGTAAAAAGCTGACGGGGCGGCGGCCGTCTTGCATTATGGAAAAAAGGCTCGGCGGACAAGGGGAGCAGGGCCGAGAACTGGAACGAGCGAGAATTACGGGGATACATTAAGCGAGAAGAGAAGGACGAGGACGACGACAGTGGTCAGGGTGGAGTGGGGTGGAGTGGGGGTGGGGTGGGTAGAAGTGGTGAGGGATTGTGGCG
>BOPN01000801.1:186375-191375 GCA_017312705.2 Penaeus japonicus
CGCACTTGTCATCCTTTACCTCGGGTCGATTTTCGTATAACGTCATTTTTCTCTCCTGGTCTCGGTATTGCCCTAGGCCCTCAACCCTGCGCCCCCTCCTCCCCCGGCCCCACCCCTGCCCCTTTCCCTTTGCGCTCACCCTTGACTCCCTTCACCCCTCCCTTGCCCCTTACCCCTTCCCTTAACCTTCATCCCCTCGTCCCCTTACCCCTTCATTCCATCGCCCCCTCATCTCCCAACCCCTTACCAACCCTCAACTTTCATCTCTTTCCCCTCCCCCCCTTACCCTCTTACCACTAACCCCCTCGACCCTCACCTCTTCCCCCTCCTCCCCTCAAACCCTTATTTCTCCTCCCCTCCTCCTTTCCCTCCTCCTCCCCTCCCCCCTTGCCTCCGCTCGGTTCACTTTTGTCCTTCCCCCGGCCGCGCTTGGCTCTCTCGGCGACGGCCCCCCTCCCTTCGTCCATACTGATCGCTCTTTTAATTCCCACCATTCGCCCACTCATGAAGGCCGGTCGTTTCCCCTCGAATGTGAGGACCTCCCTGACGCTCATAAAAAATACATGAGTCACTGATCCTGAAACTCATAAAAAACGTGACTCGCGGATCGTCAAACACATAAAAAAAACTCGCCTTTCTCACTCTTATTCCCTTAACCCCACTGACCTATAAACGTGTTCCCTTCCCTCATCCAGCAAATAAAACTCGCCCATAAACCTCACGCTTACCTCACACTCGCCTTCCCCTTCCCCCTCCCCCCTCCCCCTCCCTCTACCCCACCCCATTACCCATCTTCTTCCCAACGGCACAGTTCACTTTAAACCCACATTGCGAAAAAATCGTTGTCAAATTAAGCTCACAAACAGGAGCCCAGCACAATCACACTCTCGCCCTCAAATAATCAAGTTTTGGTTGATTAGTTGTGGTATTAGTGAGGGGGGGAGGGGGCGCACACGCATACATATGCAATGACATTTGACATACATATACAAACATTTATCATACACCTAGGCCGGTCTTTATAACAATTCGCACAATCTTTAGGAACTCACAAGTCCCCAGGACATCCACTCCCAACTTGCAGTAATAGTCTTCCTAAAAACGCTCCGCCCTTAGGAGAGCTGTCGAGGTGTCCTAAGGGCAGTCAGGTGTTCCCAAGTAAGCAAGAGAGCCGCCAATCAAGGCATTCGCGTTGGCCACTTCGAAGGTTTTCGTGCTCGAAATAACGAGTCAAGGAATAAAACGAGGTTGAATGGTAGAGATAGACAGTAGTTTGAACATAATGAATACTTCTTGTGACCGATCGTTCTGAAGAGTCCAACATTTAACTAACTTAATATCAATATAATAGTATTCCTGGCCGTCAGCATCGAAAGAGAATTACCTACTATCTTACACATCCCCCCCCCCCGTCATATTCCTTTCCCATTTAGTGTAGGTTTAGTTCTGCTACATAAAAAAATCATAACATTTATTTGCAATTATAGGCCTATGCGAAATTCTTTGAACGATATTGAGATCACTCAATCTGATTAGCTCATAACGAAGCATCCATATCAATTTCTTGACCGATAATCACATTCTTGAAGACATTTTCTTAATCTATCCAGTGGTTTACCGTATAGTTATGAAATAAGAGAAATTAGTCATGACCAGTTATTAGTCTGGCAACATTTAGCAGCTGACAAGCATAAACAAATGCCCAATACAGCTGGATATGTAACTCCATGACTTCTCTCTACTCTATTTCGTATTTGATACCATTAAATCCTCTTTATTCGCTACGTAATGAATTGAAAAACGTGAATGAAGACGACGATGGAATAAGGAAAGGATAATCATCCTCTAGACGCAATTATTGACGAATTAATTGCCTTGCTTTTTCAGTTAGGAGTTACGAATCTCCTTTGACTCAGGACATTTCCTCGGAATTCCCTTTCACCTACGACAAGATTTAGTTTTGTGTCCCGCTTGAGTGAGAAGTTGACCCAACAGGAGCTTCACTCAAGTGACTTTCGATTATCGCTAAGACTTCTAGTTCGATGAGCGGCTCCGAGTCATCTCCTTCCGTATTAATTGCGGCAGTCAATACGGAGTCGATCGATTATACGGCTGAGAGGGGGAGAGGGAGAGGGAGAGGGAGAGGGAGAGGGAGAGGGAGAGGGAGAGGGAGAGGGAGAGGGAGAGGGAGAGGGAGAGCGAGAGGAGTTGGGGAAGAGGGAGAAGGAGAAGAGAGAGGGAGAAGAGAGAGGAGGGGAGAGAGAGAGAGGGAGAGAGAGAGAGAGAGAGAGAGAGAGAGGGAGAGAGAGAGAGAGAGAGAGAGAGAGAGAGAGAGAGAGAGAGAGAGAGAGAGAGAGAGAGAGAGAGAGAGAGAGAGAGAGAGAGAGGTAGAGGGAGGGAGGGAGGGAGGGAGGGAGGGAGGGAGAGAGAGAGAGAGAGAGAGAGAGAGAGAGAGAGAGAGAGAGAGAGAGAGAGAGAGAGAGAGAGAGAGAGAGAGAGAGAGAGAGGGAGAGAGAGAGAGAGAGAGAGAGAGAGAGAGAGAGAGGGAGGGAGGGAGGGAGGGAGGGAGGGAGGGAGGGAGGGAGGGAGAGGGAGAGGGAGAGAGAGAGAGAGAGAGAGAGAGAGAGAGAGAGAGAGAGAGAGAGAGAATCCGTAAAGCAGGCCTCTCGTTATTTGATAAAAGTAACTCATGAAGGAGAGCGCCTGGGGATTCATCCGAGCACCCCGAGCCAATCGAAAAATAACACGAACGACACTGCACATGGCCAGATAACGCTACTCACGCCTCCCGAGGCGGCTGTTCTATCAGGCCTTCAAACGCAACATGAATAAAATGACCGAACAAAAGTAAACTATCACTGGAAAATCACTCTTTAAAAATAAAATAACTTGCTCGGAAAATGCCGCCAGTCTACCATTCCGTGACCGACCGTCGACTGTTACGACACTCGCTGGTAACTTACATGCTCTAATAGTAGCACAGTAATCTCCTGACGACCAAAAGACCTTCTTAAACGTCCATCGAGCATCAAACACAAGCAGCGCGATTCCAGGACTGGCACCAGATACATCCCGTGAGTATCGCCAGCTATTTAAACATCAGCTGACATAATAAGAACATAAAGAGAAATAAAGCCTGTGGATAAGGAGGGGGTTTGGGTCACGACTTCGAAAGTCTCTTCGCTGTCGCATCCCAAGAAGCAAGGGATCTAACTGATTGTTGCTTTACCACTATCGAGCGCATTCGTTTTTAAAACAAACATTCTAGAGCATATCCAAGCCCCGCGTCTCAGATAAGTAAGCAAAATATAAATACACAAATAACAAGACGTTCTAACAGACTGGAGGAACCCAGCAAGGTCTCGTCGGGAAGGGAAAGCGTGAAAGACGGAAACCCGTATCCGTCCCACAGGTTGAGGTCGGCTTTCTGGGCACCACAAAGCCACATGGCCACGGCGGTTCATGAGCGCAAACATGGAGCCAACACCATCCCCTTCCACCTCCCCCTACCCTTCATCACTCCCTCTTACACTCCCATGCTTCATCGCACCATAACATTCGCTCAAGATGTGTTTCCTACAACTGTTAGGCTCGTCCGATAAGGAATGAAAAGAGCTCGATCACGGTAAACTTCATACATATGTATACATCTGTGTGCATGTGTGTGTGTATCTGTGTTTCTGTGCACTGTGTCTTTTCGTCTATGTATGCCTGTGTGTATCTTTGTGTATGTGTCTCTGCACGGTAGCGTGTCTACATGAACGTGTAAATTCGTGTGCACCTTTTTTTTCGCCTGTTCCCTTCCCTTTCTCTTTCTCCCTCTCTCTCTGTGGAAGATTGCTATGAACCGCGCAAGCTTAGCCCCCCCCCCCCCCCCCGTCACCCCCTGCGCCCCCATCATAAACTCGTCCATGAAGAGCGTGTATGGCAGTACACATGCATATAAGAGCATAAAGGGGAGGGCGTGGCTCTTTCCACATGGACCCAAACGAAGCCTCCTTGCTACTCCCCTTCGCGTGATCTGGCAACAAGCGAGCGAGCGGAGGAGAGACTTGCGAGCGATGTTGAAATCTCTCTCCTTG
The DNA here is from genome assembly GCA_017312705.2 of Penaeus japonicus. Lineage (NCBI taxonomy): Eukaryota > Metazoa > Arthropoda > Malacostraca > Decapoda > Penaeidae > Penaeus > Penaeus japonicus. Next base: position 190,458 of record BOPN01000801.1, read on the forward strand.
CCTCGCCGCTGCCGATTGCGAAACGAACGAGAAATGATAATTAACCTTCACCGAGAAAGTCGCGGTGAACAGGCTCCCACAACGAACAATGCTTGACGTGCTTGTCGAGACTTCACAGCGAATGAAAAAAAGACTAATTAAGCAGTGCCAAGGCGACGATGCACCCACGAGAACGCTTACGTCACCTGTCCACGCAATGACGTCACCGTATTGCAGCTGCAGATCGTAGTTGAAACAGCCAGTGGAAGAAAACTAACGGATGCGGAGTCTTCCCGCACTCTACCTTCATCACACAAACCTGAAGTCACCCTGGAGACAAACTCTGTCTTAAAATAACCTTTTTTTTCTCCACAAATTAAATTACTCATGAAAAAGTCTCTGGTTCTTCCCGATTCCCCCCACCCAGAAATCGAGATAAAAAACGGATGAAATTTCCCTACAAGCTATATTATGCTGTAGCAGTCATTAGCTCCACACATGAAATTCATTTAAGCCTACATCCCCTAACACGAACCCATATAAATGAGGTTCTCGTGATATTTCCTAGAAGAAAGGCCCAGTTATAGGCATAGCAGTAAAAGTATTTGTAATGATACTAATAACAGTATTGCAATAGTACCAACAGAATCAGTAATAACAGCAGTTACTCCAATAAAAATAGTAGTAATAATAATAATAAAAATAATAAGACGATGATGATGTACTATCATCAATAAGTTGCACTTTCAAAATCACCATCATTATCACCATAAGTATTAGCGTGGGTCACTGCGTAAGGCAAGGGTAAACGCATAAACAGAAAAAAAGAAATGAAGAAAGTATGAAAAAAATTGTATACCAAAACTTTCCCAACCTCACCCGCTCCTAAGACTCAGTGAAAATGCGCGCCCGCTATTCGCTAACAAGGTTTTCCGCCCT
>BOPN01000801.1:196375-201375 GCA_017312705.2 Penaeus japonicus
AAGGAGGGAGGAGGGAGGAGGAAGGAGAAAGGAGAAAGGAGGGAGGAGGAAGGATGAAGGAGGGGGAGCGGAGGAGGAGGAAGAGGAGGAGGAGGAGGAGGAGGAGGAGGAGGAAGAGGGAAGGAGGAAGAGGAGGAAGGTGGAAGAAGAAGGAAGATGAGAAGGAAAGTGGAAGGAGAAAGAAGAAGGGAGGAGATAGAGGGATGAGGATGAGGAGGAGAGTGAGGAGAGGTAGAGAGAGGGGGGGAGAAGGAGAGGGAGAGGGAGAGGGAGAGGTAGAGAAAGAAGGAGAGAGAGGGAGGGAGGGAGGGAGGGAGGGAGGGAGGGAGGGGAGAGAGAGAGAGAGAGAGAGAGAGAGAGAGAGAGAGAGAGAGAGAGAGAGGATATAAAAGAGAGGAGAGAGAGATAGAAAAACGAGACAAAAAGTTAGAGAGAGAAGGGATAAGAAGACGAAAAGAGAGAGAGAGAGAGAGAGAGAGAGAGAGAGAGAGAGAGAAGAGAGAGAGAGAGAGAGAGAGAGAGAGAGAGAGAGAGAGAGAGAGAGAGAGAGAGAGAGAGAGAGAGAGAGAGAGAGAGAGAGAGAGAGAGAGAGAGAGAGAGAGAGAGAGAGAGAGGAGAGAGAGAGAGAGGAGAGAGGAGAGAGGAGAGAGAGAGAGAGAGAGAGAGAGAGAGAGAGAGAGAGAGAAATAATGAGAGAGAGAGAGAAATAATGAGAGAGAGAGAAAAATAATGAGAGAGAAAGAAAGAGAGAGAGAGAGAGAGAGAGAGAGAGAGAGAGAGAGAGAGAGAGAGAGAGAGAGAGAGAGAGAGAGAGAGAGAGAGAGAGAGAGAGAGAGAGAGAGAGAGAGAGAGAGAGAGAGAGAGAGAGAGAGAGAGATAATGAGAGAGAGAGAGAGAGAGATAAAGAGAGAGAGAGAGAGAGAGAGAGAGAGAGAGAGAGAGAGAGAGAGAGAGAGAGAGAGAGAGATGGAGGGAGAGAGAGAGAGGGAGGAAGGGAGGGAGAGAGAGAGAGAGAGAGAGAGAGAGAGAGAGAGAGAGAGAGAGAGAGAGAGAGAGAGAGAGAGAGAGAGAGAGAGAGAGAAATAATAAGAGAAGAGAAAGCAGGACAGAGAGAGACGGGGGCATCCACAGCCAAAGCCGCAGACGGCGAAAAACTGAACGACAGGTCCAGGAGAGGCGAGAGGAGCAGCGCCAGCCACGAGCAGAGGAAGGGTGGGAAAGAGCAGCAATGACAAGAAGAAGAATGTCGTGCCCGCATGACAGAGGTGCCACACGCGTCATGCTCTCCCTCTGACGTAAACAACTCGGTGATGCCAATTGTGGCACTGTCCTTTGTAGCTCCTCTCATCTCTTGCTTGCTGGCTCTCTTTCACCCACCCCTCTCTCTCTCTCTCTCTCTCTCTCTCTCTCTCTCTCTCTCTCTCTCTCTCTCTCTCTCTCTCTCTCTCTCTCTCTCTCTCTCTCTCTCTCTCTCTCTCTCTCTCTCTCTCTCTCTCTCTCTCTCTCTGTGCACCTTCCTTCTTTTCCTTCACCTCCCAAAGCACAATGAGGGAAAGACCCTCCCCCATCCACCCCAAAGCACAAAAATCTGAAGACGATATTATTCACTTGTTTTATATCATTGCCTGTTCTTATATCCCATTCAGATCGAGAAGAAGACGAAGAGAACGACTAGGAGGAGGAAGAGGACGAGGACGACGACGAGAAGGTACCGGAGGGGGTGAAAAAAATATGATTAGGAAGAAAAGGGTAGTGGGGGGAGAAGGGATGATGATGATGATGATGATGATGATGATGATGATGATGATGATGATCATGACGATGGAGATGATGATGATGATTATCAGAAGAGAAAGAAATAGAACAATATGAAGAGAATTATTATGATGATAATTAGAAGAGGAAGAAAAAAATGTTCACAATATTAATAACAATATCAATAAGAATAATACAACTAGTAATACTAAGAATAGTTAAAAATTTGAAAATATATTATCAATACCACTCACAATAATAACAATAACAATAATAATAATAGTAATAACAATAATAATTATTATTATCATTATTACTATTATTATTATTATCATTAGTAGTAGTAGCATCATTATTATAACAACATAATAATATGAACGACAACAAAAACAAAAATGATGGTGATGATGATAACAACAATCATAATAATAACAATAATAAGGCGATAACAACATTAATAATGATTACTTAGTAGCAAGAGTAGTAATACAATTCTAATCAACATTGTGATTCCAAATTCACTGCAATGCAGAGCAAAAGAAGAACAATAACTACAACATAACAGCATGGACAACAACGCGAACGACGACAGCAGCAACGCCGACGACAAAGTCCCCTGGCCCCTCCCCCTGGCCTCCTCTCCAGCCCGCACTTCACCTGGAGGCGCTGAAAGGATGGGTATTGAGTGCGTCATCAAGTCGAACTCGATAATCGTTCATTTATTGAGGTCGAGGCTACACACTTGCGCTGGCACACGCGCGCCCCCACTCACACAAGCCCGCACGCACGCGCGTGTATTTGAGTGGACTGCTTTGCTCGCTCGTTCGCTCGAACAAACAAGCACACGCACATTCACGCAAACATGCCTCTGCATATCTGAATTTTGCAAGGGACCGAACATTACGACGGGACGAAAGGAAAACGAGAAAGGGGGAGAGCGACGAGCGAGACAGGTGAGGGATTCATGTAAGAGGAAGAGGACAGATCAAAATAGCAGCCGCGAGGGGGAAGAGGAACCACAAGCTACTTATCGAAGTCTGAAGGAGTCTTGATTCAGCCAGATTCCTCTTGACCCGTGAAAGGTCTCTCTCTCTCTCTCTCTCTCTCTCTCTCTCTCTCCTTCCTTCTTTCTCTCTTTTTCTCCTTCCCTCTTTTTCTGCCTCTCTCCTTCCCTCTTTCTCTTCCTCTCTCCTTCCCTCTTTCTCTCCCTTTCTCCTTCCCTCTTCCTCTTCATTTCTCCTTCCCTCTCTCTCCCTCTCTCCTTCTCTCTCTCTCTCCCTCTCTCCTTCCCTCTTTCTCTTCCCTTCTCCTTCCCTCTTTCTCTTCCCTTCTCCTTCTCTCTTTCTCTTCCTTTCTCCTTCCCTCTTTCTCTTCATTTCTCCTTCCCTCTCTCTCCCTTTCTCCTTCCCTCTTTCTCTTCCCTTCTCCTTCCCTCTTTCTCTTCCCTTCTCCTTCCCTCTTTCTCTTCCCTTCTCCTTCCCTCTTTCTCTTCCTTTCTCCTTCCCTCCTTCTCTTCCTTTCTCCTTCCCTCATTCTCTTCCTTTCTCCTTTACTCTTTCACTCCCTTTCTCTTCCTTTCTCCTTCCCTCTTTATCTTCCTTTCTCCTTCCCCTTTATCTTCCTTTCTTCTTCCCTCCTTCCCTTTCTCTCCCTTTCTCCTTCCCCTTTTCTCTTCCTTTTTCCTTCCCTCTTTGTCTCTCTTTCTCTTTCTATCCCTTCCCTATTTCTCTCCCTTTCTCCCTCTCTCTTTCTCTTCTTTCTCCTTCCCTCTTTTTCTCCCTTTCTCCTTCCCTCTTTCTCTCTCTTTCTCCTTCCCTCTTTCTCCCTCTTTCTCTCCCTTTCTCCTCTCCTCTTTTTCTTCCGTTCTCCTTCCCTTTCTCTCCCTTTCTCCTTCCCCTTTTCTCTTCCTTTTTCCTTCCCTCTTTGTCTCTCTTTCTCTTTCTATCCCTTCCCTATTTCTCTCCCTTTCTCCCTCTCTCTTTCTCTTCTTTCTCCTTCCCTCTTTTTCTCCCTTTCTCCTTTCCTCTTCTCTCCCTTTCTCCTTCTCTCTTTCTCTTCCTTTCTCCTTCCCTCTTTCTCTCCCTTTCTCCTCTCCTCTTTTTCTTCCGTTCTCCTTCCCTTTCTCTCCCTTTCTCCTTCCCCTTTTCTCTTCCTTTTTCCTTCCCTCTTTGTCTCTCTTTCTCTTTCTATCCCTTCCCTATTTCTCTCCCTTTCTCCCTCTCTCTTTCTCTTCTTTCTCCTTCCCTCTTTTTCTCCCTTTCTCCTTTCCTCTTCTCTCCCTTTCTCCTTCTCTCTTTCTCTTCCTTTCTCCTTCCCTCTTTCTCTCCCTTTCTCCTCTCCTCTTTTTCTTCCGTTCTCCTTCCCTTTCTCTCCCTTTCTCCTTCCCCTTTTCTCTTCCTTTTTCCTTCCCTCTTTGTCTCTCTTTCTCTTTCTATCCCTTCCCTATTTCTCTCCCTTTCTCCCTCTCTCTTTCTCTTCTTTCTCCTTCCCTCTTTTTCTCCCTTTCTCCTTTCCTCTTCTCTCCCTTTCTCCTTCTCTCTTTCTCTTCCTTTCTCCTTCCCTCTTTCTCTCCCTTTATCCTTCTCTCTTTCTCTTTCTTTCTCCTTTCTCTTTCTCTCCCTTTATCCTCCTCTCTTTCTCTTCCTTTCTCCTTTCCTCTTTATCTCTCTTTCTCTTTCTATCCCTTCCCTATTTCTCTCCCTTTCTCCCTCTCTCTTTCTCTTCTTTCTCCTTCCCTCTTTTTCTCCCTTTCTCCTTTCCTCTTCTCTCCACTCACCACTCCTCACTGTCACTGTCACTGTCACTGTCACTTTCACACTCACACTCAGTCTTTTCTCCATTTTCTTCTCTCTCTCCTCCCCTCTTTTTTCACCTTCTCTCTCTTCCATTCATGCTCCTTCTCTTTCTCTCTCCTCCCCTCTTTCTCTTTTTCTCTCCAGGTCTCATTCTCTCTCTTCCTCTCTTCTTTCCTCTCCCTTCTACCCTCTTACTCTCTCCCTCTTTCCCTTTTACTCTATCTCCCTCCTTCCATCTTTCTCTCTCTTCCTTCTTCCCTCCCTCTCCCCCTCTTTCCCTCTCTCTCTCCTTCCCTATTTTTTTCTCACCCTCCTTCCTTCTTCCTTTCTCCCCTTCCCTCTCTCTCTCTCTCTCTCTCTCTCTCTCTCTCTCTCTCTCTCTCTCTCTCTCTCTCTCTCTCTCTCTCTCTCTCTCTCTCTCTCTCTCTCTCTCTCTCTCTCTCTCTCTCT
>BOPN01000801.1:226375-228875 GCA_017312705.2 Penaeus japonicus
AGGGGTGAGGGGAGAGGTTAGAGGGGAAGGGTGAGGAGTGGGCTGCGGGGAAAGAGGCGCAGAGAGAGGGGAGAGGGATGATGATAGTGGAGTGAGGGGAGAGGGGAGAGGGATGAGAATAGTGGATTGAGGGGAGAGGGGAGAGGGATGAGAATAGTGGATTTAGGGGAGAGGGGTAAGTAGAAAAAAGGGCAGGGAATGGATTCAGGGCAGGGGAGGAGGGAAATGGTCGGAGGGGAGAAGGGGAGAAGGGGATGGGTAAAAGAGATAAAAGGGAGGAAAATGAAAGAAGAGGAGGTAAAAAAGGAGGTAAGAAATGAAGGGAGGGAGAGAGATGGAGGGAAGACAGGAGGGAAGGGGGGACGAATGATGGTGATGGTGATGATAATGATGATGATGGTGATAATGATGATGATGATGATGATGATGATGATGATGATGATGACAAGAAAAGCATCAGTTAAAAATATATATCAAGAGCAAAAACGAAGAATCAAAAATTGAACACAACTCGGCCGCTGATCACTCTTCAGCACACTATCAACTGTGATTTATTTGCCATAAACCTTTTTTTTTTAATTAATCAAGATAAGACAGTGGTTTACAACCTGGTAAATGTAGATAAGAGCCCACTTGTAGACGCAAACGTAAGTTGTTTTCCTGTACTTATATTGTGCTTGCTTTTGTCTTGTCTTTCGCCGTTACACATAAAGTGTTCGTTTTTAAACCTCATTCTGTAATTAAGCTAGATGTGCAACTGTTGATGCTAACACAAAAAGGCCGAACCTATCCTTCTGAAATTTTACCGTGTGTTCAAATCTAGTTCGGCCAAAGGCCGTAAGCTCTGAACTGAACGCTACTGAACTAAGCCACTGACAATTGCTGGAAATGTATTAACTGATCCTGAACAGTGACAAGAGAAAATGTACATTTCCGTCTGTTTACGACATAGTTAAAGAACCTTAAAATATTAACAAAACTAAAAGTGGGTGAGCCTCAAACAAACTATACACGTCCCAAGAAAGACTTTCACCGAATACAAACCCCAAAAACGCCCAAGTTTCACTCGCCAGTCAGCTGAATAATAATGAACCTTGAACAATACAAACATCATTCCTTCACGCCTTTTCGCATCAACTTAACACAACGACACGCCCGTTACTCGCTCACGGAAGAACGGTGCGCTACAAGATACCGCCACTATAGAAAGTCTATCGCAAGGTGGTCCATACAAACGTCCTAAATATAATCTATGAAATAACAGTAACATACGAAGCAAAGTGGATCAAAAATACATTAATGATAATTTCATACAGTGACCCAGTAACATGTGAAGTAAAATGAATCACAAACAACGAGAGCAACTTTATATGCATAACAAAAAAAATAGCAAATTCCAATGAAATATCCGAAACCGCAAGGCCCTCTATCCGAGTGAAGTCATAACCGGCGCCTGCTTTCTAAACCGTGCTCTGGAAACTTTCCCGGAAACATACAGTAAGCTGTTTACGCTTTTGAATCGTGACCTGCAGTGACCTCACAAGCCCCAGGCACTAGCTAGCCTGACCCCCGACAGTGACCTCGACCCAAATAAACACGCTAATTCTCTTCTAGCCGTATCTATAAACATGAGGGCTTAACATGTCAATACCGTCCACAGAGACTTCAGAGGTAACATTTATATTACATACAGATAAAAACATGTCAACAATTATCATAAATAAACAGCCGTGCGATTAGCTGCATCAGCACTGCGAACACCATCGCGGACATCACTCGACGCCAGTTCTTATTAACTGATTAAAATCGCCATTAGCAAAAGTCATTAGCGACAACATGCAGACGGCCACATATATTAGAAGGCAGGCATGTGGGACAGAGGTGCAAAATACCCTCTTTGTTTCGAATAGAATGAGGAGAGGGAAAGGGAAAGGCAGAGGGAGAGGGAGAGGGAGAGGGAGAGGGAGAGGGAGAGGGAGAGGGAGAGGGAGAGGGAGAGGGAGAGGGAGAAGGGGGGGAGGGGGTGGGAAGAGGAAAATGGGGGGAGGAGGAGATGGGAGTGGGAAGAAAGAAAGAAACAAACAAAGAGTGTAAGAAAGAAAGAAAGAAGGGGGAATATGAGAGAGAAAGGGGGAGAGGTAAAACAGTTGTTATCCGTTTCCCTGCGAGGCAGAGGGCGTTTCCGGGCCTCCCCCAGCCACCCTCCCCGCCCACCGTCTTCGAGCCACGGGGTTCAGCTGCAGAATGATTTTCACGACCAAGTCCCACCTGTCGTTGTGTTTGTCGCCTCCGCTCTAACGGCCTATAAATATTGAAGTTTGGGGCTTAATGCGCTCCATCTGTCGTCTCCTGATATTCCTGATGCATGGGGACGAGCTCGTGTCAGTTTCATTGCAAACATATATACAGATATGAAAATAGACAGATAGATATAAAGAGTGATAAACAGACACTCCGACAGACAGACAGACGGACGCGCGCGCGCGCGCACACACACTCA
>BOPN01000801.1:233875-236375 GCA_017312705.2 Penaeus japonicus
CTCTATCTCTCCCACAAACACACTTTGCGTTTTGCAACTATCCAGCGCGCCAATTTCATCTTATCCTCAGTCTTTCCCGGACTAGAAAGGTCAGAGAGGGAAACCAAACTTACCCACCTCCCATTCCCCTTTCCTTTGAATGAAACCTTCAAATGACCTTAGAATGTCTAACCATCAATTGTCGTTAGCTAACTCTAAACAGTAAGAAAAAAAAGAGTGAAAATGCACGCACACGCACACGCACGCACACAGAAAAAAAAAACAAAAAACCCACACGAGACTCGGAATGGCTGTCCGTCATTTCCCATTGAGTCATGGGGATCTACTACCATCGTTACGAACCACAAAACCAATCTCGCGGCCATTGGCTACGGCAGGGAAGTGAAAGTCATGGCGCTTGATCTCCTTGGCATGCTTTAAAATATACCTAAACGATTTTTAAAGACTTTCCCCGGCGTTTTAGTTGCAAGGCACAGTGTGGTTATTTTCTTTAATAGTTTCGCTATGTATTAGTGGATTTAAATATGAAAATAATGGACTTTTTCACCATTCGATAAGTCAAATTTTAGTCGGTGAAGTAACAGCTAAGAGCACTTCAACTTCACAAAAAAGAGGTTTCCAGTTTTTTTTTCCTTCGTTGCTTTAGTCATGGCCATGGGCAATATTGGAACATCTGAAGCCACGGCCTCATTTACGACGCCAATTAACGGAAGGTTATACTAAAACACTGATATTACAGCCGCGTGTCTAAATTTAAAAAATCAAACTAGCTTTAGCAAAAGTCCGTTCCATACGCAGTCCCTCCGTAACTCTATTCCAAAAACTGTTCCAACAAAATGCAACAAAAAAGAAAAGATTCCCGCCAGCAATATGGACGCCCACGCGGTGTGCCCCGGTGACTGAAATTACGGGAGAGGACATAATGGCTTAAAAATTACCCGAAATTTGAATGATACCTGGCGTTTTCTAACCCACGCTCTCTCTTTCTCAGAGGAGGGACAAGCGAACTGGGTTCACAAAGTAGAAATTACCAGTCCTATAATAGTTTCGCGTGCCTGAACGGCCACCAAGATTCCTGCTGTAGTTGCGGAGGAACGAGCGACTAGCGCATTCGAATATGTGCCAATATATCTTCATCATATATGCAATTACGCACAAATATCTCTAACGCCGCAGACACGTGGTTTCTTTCTTTTGATAATCCAGAGTCGAGAATGGCAATCAGCCGAGGCCAAAAAGGAACAGGATGTAGAAAATGATTCATCTCACCGACGTCAGTACATGTTAAGACCGATTCTAACCTTGAATGACGATAACAAAATCAAGTGAAACCTTGTTTATCCTACATAAATTATATCTAGAATAACCAGTTCCGCAAGTATTTTAACAACATATTACATACATGCGTTACTGCGACCGCCCCCCTCCCCTTTCCTAACCCTGCCCAAGAAATTGCTTACGTCACTTCACTTGCCTAATGCACACTATTCACTGAACGAGACATCGAAGCCTCGTTCGAAAACGTTGAAGTGGTTCGCTATGTTCTCTTGAAATCCTGATCCCACATTAAAGCAGTAAGCACATCTACAAAAAAAAAAAATGTTTGGATAAAGAATCAATGAAGAGGCGGTCCAATCAAGAGTAGAGAACCATAATTTTATTCAATATATGAATTACATTCGTTTTGTGATCGTTGTTCTAGCAGTTCAATAGTGTATATACACATGCATGCATATATATATATATATATATATATATATATATATATATATATATATATATATATATATATATGTGTGTGTGTGTAACACATTTCCGGAACCTGATAACCTATTTAACAATAAGCGCATGAATTTTAATTCCGAGGTGCGCCTGGTGTACATCTGTGCAATTACTTCAGTCCCATAAAACGGGTGTGCACCTAACTAGGTTTGTATTCACACCGTCGCCGACGATATGAGAAAGTAATATTGCACATAATTCCTTTCTTCTTCCTCGGCCCTCTGCAACATTCACAATCTTGGCTCTCGTGCCATTTCTACCTGGCGCGTTAAACTGTTTCTCTTCTGATCTGCAAGTCTGTCTGTCCCTCTCTCGGACCCGGACTGGATGTCCCTGGATGTCCCTGATGTCTTAGGTCTATTTTCATCTGTTGAACCGTCATTCTCCTACACCTTTCACCCCACCCCTTCCCCTCCCTAATATCTTCCTCCGTCTTCTTCCATATCCCTTCTAATTCTTCTTCTTCCTTCTCCCTTCCTCTCACTCTTCTCTCTCCTCCCTGCTCGTTTCTCCTCTTCTCTACACTTCTCGCTCATCTACAGTACTCTCTCATCTACACTGCTCTCATATGCTCAACTCTTTCATCTACTTTCCCTTCCCCTCTTGCCCTCCATTCGCTCCCTCCCCTCCCTCCCCTACCCCCTCCTTGGCGGCCGCTCCTTTTCTCCGTTCCCATCTCTGCTCCCCACCCATCTCCGTCTCCCTCTCTCCCCGCTGA
>BOPN01000801.1:278875-283985 GCA_017312705.2 Penaeus japonicus
TCACACGCACCAACTTCCCTTCTCTCAATTACTTTCTAGTTTCCCTAAGCTATGGCTAATACCATTATGCCTACTGTTCAAAACTTCCAAAAAGAATTCTGGTACAATTAAAACTTTCAAATAATTAAAAAATAATTTATTTCCTGTTATGAGTACAATGAAGATTTCTTCCTTGTTTTTTTTTCAATCATAACATTATTTCTATACAGCTTTCATGAAATTTTTCATTGATTTGTATAATCCTTCAACTGTTTTTCAATTTTATATGATTAAAGTTTCCCCCCCCCATTAATATACAATATTAGTTGCTGTCATACCCAACAAATACCAAAGTAGGTATCAAAGGCATAGCAGTAAATGATTCCCAAGGTTTTGTATACATACATACATATCTATGTATGCATATATGCATGTAAGCATTTATTATATATATATATATATATATATATATATATATATATATATATATATATATATATTATATATATATATATATATATATACATACATATATATATATATATATATATATATATATATATATATATATATATATATATATATATATATATATATATATATATATATATATATATATATATATATATATATATATATATATATATATATATATACATATATATATATGTATATATATATATATATATATATATATATATATATATATATATATATATATATATATATATATATATATATATGTATATATATATATATATATATATATATATATATATATATATATATATATATATATATATATATATATATATATATATATATATATATATATATATATATATATATACATATATATATATATATATATATATATAAATGCCGGTTGTTTATGTAGCAGATCCAAGACAAATTACGCGTCTGGCGAGATGACGTGGAGGCTGAAAAACGACGCATTTCCCCGCGATCGGTCAGTCTTCTCACCATCATTGAGTCATCTTAGATTTGCAGTTCATAACACTTATAAAACAATGTCTATGTGCGTGTGTGTGTATATGCCTATGTATATGTATTATATATATATATATATTATATATATGTATATATATGTATGTATATATATATATATATATATATATATATATATATATATATATATATATATATATATGTATATATATATGTATATGTGTATATATATGTGTATATATATGTGTATATATATTTGTATATATATGTATATATATGTATATATATGTATATATGTATATATATATATATATACATATATACATATATATACATATATATCTGTGTGTGCAGGATTATGTGTGCTTGACGGGTTGAGGGTGCATATACATGTGTGTACACAAATGCATGCTGTATGTGTGTTTCAATCATACCCTGAGATATTAAACATTCTCCTTTCTCAAACCATGCTAAATCATCTATCAAAATAACTCATACATCTGAAAATATTATAGTGGACAAGCCTATTTATTTTTTGATAAAGTCCTTTGTTTTTCTGCAAATTCCACAATCTTCTCATCCACAGCTAATCCCTTTCTTCGTCGAACAGAGTTGATGTACTTTTGGGCCAGATTTTCTTTGTCAGACTTCTCACCCCAATGGGCCAGTTCCTCAGTGGTATGTGGTTCCCAGAATGGGTCGATATCTAAGATTTCCCAGTGAGAAAACACAAGCTGTGGCACTGCTTCTCCAGATGTCTGCAAAGCATACAATATATATAAAAATCCAAGACAACATGAAAACCAGCTTACTATGAGACCTTAATAATAGTAATTTTAAGTACCATGTGCATGTGCTGACACTTGGACAAAGTTTCATTACTGCTCATTGGTAGATATAAGTATTTTAAATGAGTACTCCATCTGAAGTATATTCTCTTTGTGATATAACAGTATCATTGGTAAATGTTTGGCTGAAACTATTTTATAAATATGATTCTACAATAACAAGTATGTGAAATTCATGAAAAAAAATACAAATAAATTAAACTTACCGATTTCCGTAGCTCATTTGCAAAGTTCATGCTTTCGACCACAGGGAGATAAGTAGTGACATTCCAAGATGTTGAACCCTCTGTGATGTCACCATCAACAATTCGTCCCTGGCGTTTTCCTATTACACTATACATCTTTCCAATCACATCTGAAGTGACACTAATCACACATGAGTACATAGCACATACAAGCCTCTGGCATTGTTTATCAAAGGCTTTTCTAAGAGTGTCTTTGGCAAGTGAAATAATCTGTCCTGATGACACACTGTTTGCTCCTGCATCTTCTGAACTACTGTCTGTGGGTTCTATACTCCAGTCTTCAACAACAAAGCATACACCCATCATTGGTTCCTCACAGAGGGGACCAGCACTGGTTGCAATCTGAAATCCAGTCACAAAGTTTGTGTCATAGGCAGCTAAAGGTGAATCTACAGAAGTAGAATTTTCCCAGATCGACGGCCGAGGATATGACTGGATACAATTTAACAAGATGTTGGGCCCAGAACCATGAGGACCAAAACTCCAAATCTGATTGATGGCATTTTCCCATTCATTACCCGCTTCTTTAAATGCTTTATCTAATTTCTTCTTTAAATCTTGTATTGCAGCAAAGGTTTCTTGGTTTAGTTTTTCTCTATTCTCAAGAGCCTGGACTAATGCTCCCATTTTCATAGTACTTCCTTGGTCTGAACCAGACATTGATCCTTCCGTAATGTCATCACTTTTATCTTCCTTCTCATTTATATTATCTGAGGTGTTGACAACAGCCCCTATTTTAGAGATGGATCTCAGGAGGTCTTGATGTTCCTCCAGCAGTTTGGTGACTTGTTCTGGCAACGGCACTGCTCTGCATCGTAATTTGCCATAATGACCACTCACTTCTACTACTCCCAGGGGGTCACCATTTGCAGGCTTAAAATAAAGAAATACATATAAAAATGAGTACATTTATGTTAAAAGAAACTTTTACTAATCTATTATACTCAAATATTCTGAGGCAAATACCAATTTTTTCAAATGTGTTTCTTATAACCTTCATAATAATCTAACATATATTTCAAAATAAAAATAAAAATACACATAAAAAATGAGCATATTTATGTTTGAAAATAATTTTTTACTAATCTATTATACTTCAAATTTCTGATGGAAATAACACTTTTAAACCAAAACTCAAATTTGTATATAACTAATCATACAAAAACCCAGACACCTTCAAAATAAGGAAGACATTACATATAACCTTTCATGTACTAGATTAACTCCCATCTGTACAAAAACCCACTCTCAAACCCACCCACACCCACATCCAAACCCAAACACTCTCTCTCTCTTTCAAAGACATGACTGTACAGTTACAGTCATAATTTAACCAATTTGTGCCAGTTGACATTTTATCATGTTAGCGTAATATTTCACTTTCCCCGGGTGAAGTCAAGAACGTCCAGATCTCTCCCTCAAAAGGTATGATTTACATTGTTACATAAGCACATAATCATAATGTAAATAAGTACAAAACCTTCTGATTATCACTGTGCACGCTTATTATCAACCAAGCAAGGGTGGCATTATGCAAATGATAAACCCTGTTGTGAATGGGTTAAATACTCGCAAGTGAAATATATTTCTGTAATATATATAATAAAAATGACTGACACAGATGCTAAAAGAAAGAAATGACAAAAAATGTATACCTTCTTCTGGCTAATGTTCTCGCCTTCAATGGCCTCATTGAGTCTATCCACAGTTGGAGGGGGTATGATGGTTTCCCTGAAGGGCACAATGGGATCTGAGGTTCGAATGGGGATGCCAGCATAACGTTCTTGGAGGTCGTCAACACAGCGCTGCAGATGAACTTCTCCAGCAGTAATTATGACATATTCACCACTGTCTTGCAATTTTACCTGAAAAATATGTCATATTCTCAAAAAAAAAAAGAAAGAAAGAAAGAAAGAAAGAAAGAAAGAAAGAAAGAAAGAAAAAGAAAGACCGCTAAAGGACATGCATGCTAAATTTAGTCCTGCTCAGATGAACACATGCACAACCTGTACCAATATTTCAAAGAATTCGTGAATTGAAATAGAATAGATATAAATGATTGTTTAATGCATTTCTGCATCAGATCATCAGACAGGGTGTCCTTTAGGGGCTAATATCATACCAAGACAAGCAAAAAGAACAAGCAAAAAAAGGAAGAAATATGGAACACTGTCTCTAATAGCTGTTTTGTCTTTGAGAGAAAATAATCTGAAGATAAATCAAGCCTGCCATTAACACTACATAAATTTATACACACCTGCACACATGGATCCGCTTGGTTAAGAATCTTTAAACCACGTCGTAGCTTTGGCAAATCTCTTGGATCATGAGGCTCCACAGCTACTCGCAATATAGGAGTGACATTGAGTGTCAGTTCTGTGAAGGCTGGCATGGCATAGGTACTAGAAAGAGTGGCACTCTTAATGACATAGTCCTCAAGCCCAGTTATTCCAACCACAGTACCAGCAGTTGCATATTCTATTTGCTCTAGTTCACGGCCCAGAAGTAGGTACACATCTGATATCTGTTAACAAGTAAAATGTATTTTTAAAAATTGTGGTGATCTTCACTAGGATACTGAAACTAAACAAAGGTACCACATTTGAATGTGTCAGCATAATGTCACTTTGATCAATCCAGCTCTTGATTACTAAATATACCTTCCTCAGTGTTTTAGGGGGGGCTGATATCTTACAGCAAGAACTGCAAAGTTTGTAATCCTTTCCAATCCTGTGATTTCAGGCAGTATCTTTCTCTACCCTAATCTACTCATTCTCATAGAGTCATTGTTCTCCACTGGCTCTTAATTCCATCTGAATCTGATATTTTCTTTTCAAATGACTTGTTTACAGTGTCAATTACAAACTCCTCACCACATAGATAAGATCCTATCATCTTCATATTTTTTATTTATATATATATGCCTTTCTGCAGGGAGATGGGGGCATATATTTTTTCTGAAAATCCTTTCAAAAGTTTGTCACCCGTAATATTATAACATTTTTAGGGGGGGACTATATATATATATATATATATATATATATATATATATGTACATACATATATATA
>BOPN01000801.1:308736-311236 GCA_017312705.2 Penaeus japonicus
AGTAGTCTCCCCAAAGAGTCTTATTGAGAACAACTTTGTTCATCCCAAGTTTTGTTGCAAATTGATTGGCAAAGTGATGGATGCTGTGGGTGGAATTACAAGCTTTTAAATATTCTTATGAAAACCATAAAAAAAAAGAAAAGAAGAAAAAAAAAATTATATATATATATAGTGGGTCAAAGTCATAAATATCAAATCTCATGTGCTATCAATGCCATACTCACAAATCAAAATTCACCAGTGAACACTCACCTAAATCCCCACCCATCATAGGCACTAGCAAACACCACATTGCCCTGCTCTGGTGTAAAGTAAAGGTCAGAGTCATCCTCGGTTTCAATGCCCCAGTCAGAAAACAGGAGGTCTGTATTGGCATCTCCTGATTCAGATGCCCTGCGTTCTCTTTCTGAGACCTTCCTTTCTCTCTCTTCTACCTGGTATTTCTCAATTTCGTGTGCAGTCTTTCCAAGGAGAGCAGTGTTGTACAGCTCTGCCATGTATGCATTAACCTTAAAAAAGAATTGGTTAGGATATATATGTAGAGGTAACTTATTAAAATTATTCACTTGGGTTTCATATATGATCCCATAGACACACTTGATAAACTAAATTTAGTTTGTATCTATCACTATTATCGCAACCAGAATTTTATTACTACACAAAAACATTGTAATATGATCTCACCTGTTCCAAAACCTGAGCAATGTGATAATAGCAATCAACTGGGCTTAGTTTTGTCTCCAGAATCAAACGGTCAATTTTGTTTAACACAAGAACTGGACGGATATTTTCCACCCAAGCCTGTTGTAAGACCACCTGTGGAATATAGAACATAATGATAAAAAGACTTATTTCACCTCACAATTCATCCTCATCGTCAGTACATTTAACCAACTCATGATGGGGCATACATTTGCCTAAATTTCACTTCTATTGAGATATTTCTCTAGTAGCGAGGCCATGCTGAACCTCTCAGAGCAATTGCTCCTGCCCTATTCAAAGGGATGACACAACAAGAGGTTTTGTAGGTTTAATATTTCTTGGATAAATTCACGAAAAATGTATATATACAAATGCAAATAAAATGTATATATAAAAATGTAAAAATATATGATGTGTATAAATGACTTCTGTCCTGGTGGAAATACTTTGATGTCATAATTTCACTTAATCCACTGTGAATGGGTTTAAGTCAATAACATTCTTATACAAGATGAGAAGAATAAAGGAAAGAAATGAAACAATGAATATAGAAAGACAATGTGGTGGGGGAGTGCTAAGAGGAAGAGAAGCAAAATATAAAGTGAATCAGAAAGAAAGAAAGAAAGAAAAAAAATACCTTAGTTTGTGCACACACTCCTTCCACAACATCAACAACAATAATGGTTCCATCGCAGAGTCGAACAGCTGTCGAGACTTCAGATGAGAAGTCAACGTGGCCGGGAGAATCAATGAGATTGATCAAGTAGTCTTGCTGGTCTTTGTTGTAAGCCAAAGAGACGCAGGAACTCTTCATCGTGATCCCTCTCTCTATCTCATCTTTACGACTGTGAGAAAAAACATGAATAGGAATGATTCTAATTCTAAAATAAAGATTATATTGCAAAAATTAATCAATCAAAAATAAACAGAACAGTATTGAAAAAGAGAACAGATATGAAAGAAAAGAAATAGGATCAATCTCACATGTAAAATTTAATTTCCATAAATAAATAATAAAATAAAAAAGATAAGGGAATAGGAAGAACATAAGAAAATACTAAAGAAAGAGAGAAAACAAAAGAGAGATCAACATAGAAAAGGTAGAGAAAGAACAAACTGGAGAAAGGAAAGAAAAATTGTCCCTGAAAGTAACAGAAATCCTTTTACCAATTGTGCTCAGTCAGCCAAACAAATCAGTAAAAATATAAGCTCAAACTACCTGTCCATGTATCTGATGCGGCCAGCGAGCCTCTTGTTGATCAGCCCATTTGAAGCCACGAGAGCATCTGCAAGGGAGGTCTTGCCGTGGTCAACGTGTGCCATAATGCAGAGGTTGCGGATGTTTTTTGGGCTACCCATCAGAGTGGGCAGCTGAGAGGTTAAATATCTGCTTCCAATCACCATCTTGGCTGAAAAACAGAAAAAGTCCTTATTAGATTTATATGTCATACTTTTGTAATAATTTGAGAAAATAACACTTTAAGAAGTTAAAAAGATGTCTTCTTTAGAAAGTATGCATTCAATTGAGAATACTGGAAACACTTCCCAACATCACACAATCAATTAACACTGACATTACTATTTACACGCACATTACCACACATGGATGCACACAAAAACATACATGTGCACTCAAACACACATGCACACATACCCACATATGCATTCAAGCCAAATAATTCTGGCCAACAAACCTCATTCACATATATTTGGGCAAGAGCCTGTAAACATCCCTGATGATTTACTGTCAAATAAGTAACCAGCCAAAATTTACAGTTTCTTAGCAAGGAGACCCAAG
>BOPN01000801.1:316236-318736 GCA_017312705.2 Penaeus japonicus
TTAACCTTGTTTCTCTTGTTTCTTAACATGATCCTTCGATCTCTTGGTATAATATTCTTGTTTCTGTTGTATATTGGGGGCACACACATTCTACAATCATCTTTACAAGCATTATAAAGCTTCTTTAGTATATTATTTGGTGTTAAGAGGACGTCAATATCTTTCAGGGACTTTTCTAGTGTTGCGTTTATTTTTTTGCAATCTATTTGATTATGGCTAAAGTTTAAAGAGCTGAGACTCTTTTCTGCTTCGGCTATCCGTTTTTTCACTACTTTTCTGATTATTTAACTTATTCATTGTGATTTCAATTATTTTGTGGCCTGATTGAACTGTATAAGTTGATGATATGTTGTGTACATCTTCCCCTATACTAATAAAAACAAGGTCCAGTATATTTTCTTCCCTTGTTGGAATATTGATGATTTGGTTAAGGTAAATATTTTCTTCAAAATCTAAAAGCATTCTCGCTTGTTGTTTTTCATCTTAAGTGGCATTTGCTCCTATCTTTATTTTCTTTGTTTCCCAGTCGATAAAGGGGAAATTAAAATCGCTAAGTATCATAATAGCTTCAATTTCCCTTGTATTGACAATGTAATTACTAATAATGCCTAGTGATTCATTGAAAGATGTTTCTGTTGTTTCAGGAGTTCTGTATAAAATAATGTATAGCTCTTTTGTATCTTTTGCCAATACCCCTAGTATTTTTACTGTATTATTAGAGTATCCTATTACAATATCCATTCTTGTTGCTAATTCTTTCCTGATATAAAGAGCTACTCCTCCTCTGCTTCTCATATTTCTTTCTTTCCTTATTAGCTTATAGTTATTGATTTTAATTTCTTCATTTTTTGTCTTCATCCAGATGAGTTTCTGTAAGAGCTATCATTGAATAATTGTTGATCTTTGCCATGTCCTCTAGATATGTAGGTTTTGTCTGGTTACTTTTTGGATATAATCCCTGTATATTTAGCAATATGAGAGTCTCAAATAAATTATTTCTTTGCGTGTCTACATTACCTATTGTTGTTAGATAGTTGATGTCGTTTCCCCCTATTTTTGGGGAGCTAGAGCTTCTCCCGGTGTAGCGGTGGGCGTTTCATCACCTGCTTTTGTTCGAATAGGTATGCTTCGCAGGACTGATAACCAGTGTTTTCCTGCTCCGTCTTTTTCTCTGTTTTCTCTTAGTTTATGTATCAAAGTTTTTTTACTTTGCCTTTTTTCATAGCTCAAGTCCGGTGATATCCATGCTTCTTTATATTCGTTAATTTCATTTAGTTTCATATTCTTTCCAATCAGTTTCCATTTCTGTTTTTCATTTTCTAATTTGACCTTAATTGGCCTTGGTCTCAAAGCCTTCTCTAAAGGCACTCGCAATATTGATAATTTCATTGAGGTTCAATTTTGTTATATCATTAATAATTTTTATATAATTTGTTTTCCTGATTTCTGGATCATTTTGTTCTTTTTCTTCTAGATTGTACATAAAGAGCCTATTTGCTCTGAATGTATCTTCATTTTTCTTTTCTGACTTTTTTCTTTTGTAGGTTGTTTTGGTTTTGGTTGCTTCTTTTTGTCGGCTACAACCTTCCAGTCAGCCTCATCTTTTTTGGTTGTTCAGTGTCTGAAATATCATTGTCTAGAACAGTGGTTCCCAAACTTTTTTGGTCGTGACCCTAAATACAATCTTGGCCTGGCCCGGCGACCCTAAATGAGTGTACGTACATGTAGTGCTAGTCACCAATAATTTTGATATGTTACACTTATTTATAATTGTATATAGTTTTATTGAGTAAATTTATATTACTAACACAATGATTTTCAATCAACTTTAAATAGGAGCAATTGAAAAAACAAATTTTCATGAAAATGAGACTAAGTTTATTACATGATTTGGTAGTCAAGTCACAAAACCAAAAATGTTTTCTCAGTGGCTACCGTGGAACTGCTTCATTTTGTGAGTGAGATCCTCTAAGTTGGGCTTTATGTTGATTGTTAGAGCACAACGCAAGTCATGCTGGGGATCCAAGCGGTTCCTTGCTTTAGTCTTGATCATGAAACAAGGCTTGAAAGCCCTTGTTCACAGAGATATGTTGCTGGAAAAGGGAGAAGAGCTTTTTCAGCCTCCCGAGTCAGAATGGGCTTATCCTTGAGTTGGGTCCAAAATTTTGAATACTGGAGGTTTTCAAAGTGTTGTTTCTGCACTTGATTTTCCTGGAGGTCTATAAGTTCCTCTTGAAACCCTGGGATATCCTCACCAACTTCACTGACGTTCACACTGAAAACATTCCTGATCCAACCCAATGGCTTCTTGAGGTCGACATTTTCTGGAAAATACCTCTCATTTCTTCTTGAAGGTTCTTCAGATGATCTTCAAAAATATTTTTGATGTCAACAAGGGATATTTCTGATGAATCTTCCAGCACAGCACTTAGTTCTGGAAAGGCTGCAGTTTTTCCTCTGGCCAACTTTTCTCTCCAAAGAGCAATTTTTTTTTTTCTTG
>BOPN01000801.1:338736-361236 GCA_017312705.2 Penaeus japonicus
CTGATACTACATAAAATAATGATCAGGAAATATTTAGAATTTTCGTCATTCAGCGATGGTTCACGCATGCGTGTTGGCGGCCCAAATGGATAGGTTGGTACGCATGTGCAGGTGGAGCGCTTTGGCAATAGAATTTCAAATATGGCAGCAATCGATTGCGAGTTTTTGACAATTATTGCAGATAACGGCTCAATATAGATAAATGTGATGAAAAGAAAAAGCAGTTACCACAGAAATTTACTAAATTTCCAACAAGTACCATCAAGGTACTTTTCTAAATATACCTGTCGACTGCTTAAATCTCAAATTGCAAAAGTCATTTGGAATAGATATATATTTCAACAACTCATCAGTAATCTTTATATTGGACATTTATTAAATGTTCATATATAAATGTGATGCATTAAGCCGCGTCCACACGAGCAGGCCTGATCGGCGGGCCTGCCTTAACGGGCACACCATCAAATTGCCCGAGTGCTCGTCGAGCGAAATCACTAAGGTGGTGCCCGGTAGCTGGAACTTCGACCCTCGGCCGTGTGGACAACATTCACGGGCAGGCCCGGCAGAATTTGCCCGCCAACCGCGCTGCCCGCCCATCAGGCTCGCTCGTGTGGACGCGGCTTTAAATGATACACGTTACATTTACCATTTTTGCGAAGAAATGGTCTAATGGAAAACGTTCAAGATAGTGGTTTTACTTTTATAAACGGCCGCGCATCGGATTTAAATCTTTGCAAGTTGAACTATCTAAAAGGTTACTAAAGTACCATGCTACTTTTGTTTGTTGGTTTCGAACCCTAATTTCATCTAAAAAATGTTTCGGAAAATGTAGTCAAGCTTAGCTGCCACATAATTTCACTACAGAAACTCAGGAAAGTATCAATGTTTGATACAACTTTTTGATTTACAAAATCACGTTCAGTGCAAAAAGACGCCCCTTTTGGCCTTTTTATGTTTGTTTACATAATCATTCAAGCTTCTATTTCAAATTTGAAAATAATGAATATATGAGCTATAAAAGAAAATCCGAAGAGTTCCTTCTCAATCGAAGTTCTAAAGACCTGTCCACGCGACGAAAGGCAGTGCCCGAACGGGTAAACATTTTAACAAATCGTGTTCCACTTCACAAGTTTGAAAGGGGGATGCCATTAACTCGCAGAAATGACAAACTAAGAAACCGCGCAGGGCCTGCACTGTCCAGTAGTCTCCTGATAGATGTTCGATCCGGCAACTGATTAAAGATTGATCACACTTTAAAATATTGGCACGTTTTTGTTGCTCAATTCTCACAACTGATTTAGAATAAATTCTATTCAGCAAGCCATGTCTCATCTCCAAATTAATTAATTTATAATTTGCCTAACTTAAAAGCTTAAATGGATCGATATTTCTTTTCGATATTGTGACTAGTAATACTTCACGTTCAAAGCGGCCGAGATACCGATTTTCATCAAGACTATCATTGGAAACTCCTAAATCACCACAACTTCAGAAAGGCCAAGATGAATTGTTCGGGCAATCTGCAGGACAATTAGGCATTTCATTTCCATATTTCAAAATATAATAATCTAGTTAGGGCCAATGATTGGTCTGAGAATATATACACATTTCAAATTGCTTACATTTGAAGATTTGACCCATTTGTTGAGATTACAAATAATGAGCATTTCCATACCTTTTCCCGAGCATGCGTCACCCTGGAAATTGCTCAGATTAATGACTACCAAAAAGGCAATTTCATTTTTCATTGAGCTTCTACATGACTTTCAACTTTGGTGACGGTTGTGCAAGAGAACGGACGTTTTAGAAAAGGCTAATTAAGGCTGTGGCCACACAAGGGGCAGTCACCGAAAGGGGATAAGCATCTACCAAGTCGGAAGCAATTTACTGCAAGACCACATCTACACGGTTGAGCTTTACTTGAAGTGACGTCAAAAATAGCGAAACCGCGAAGTTTTGTTCGTGGTGTCTCCATTTCTTAAGCCACGTCCACACGGTCGAGCTGTGCCTGGCAGGGCAAAGTCTGCAGACTATGCCCGCGTACGTGTCCACACAGCTGTCTGTGGTGGTTGGAGGGCAGTCGGACGCCAACAGTTGTTGTGAGCGAGTGGTTCATTACGGTACGATCACCTTGGTTCACGCCATAGTTCGAAAGAAGATAGCACTATTCTTGTCGTGACCAATATGCACTAGTACTCGGTGTGGACATGGTGTACTAATAACGTGGTAGTCAGTGGATCTGCCTGCACCTTACCTCGTGCGTTTGGCAGTGACGGAAGACCTCGATCCACTGCCCTCCATTGGTGCCGGGAGCGGAGTTTGATGGTTTGCCCGCTGAAACTGCTCGTACAAGGGCAAAGCCTACGTGCCCGACCGTGTGGCTTTACGTTCAATCGAGCAACGTTTACTGAACATAGCGTGTCAGTCTATACGTGACATTTCGAGAGTACCCAGGCTGGGGTTCGCAAATACCGTTTAAGTAGCGTAATCCTCAATCCATAATTTTTCATAAATATTGAAGTTGTCAGCTGCAAAATTAAATATGCTATTATAATTCATTTTACTTCTACACTCCTAATCTATCAACTATTAGGAACAATGATAGTTTAACATTGCTCCTTATAATTTTTGGTGCTTAGCAAAGTTAGTAATTCACAATTTTTTTTGTATCTTCAGCTTCTTGGACTAACCTAAATACACTCAATCTTATATTTCAAATATGAAGTGTTAGAAATAGGCAAAACTGACATTAACTTGCATTTTTTTGCAATTTTAAATTCAAAACTATTTCAGTACTAGATTGAAAAAACACTTTCCATGTTCAATGATTAACATACCTAAGGTGAAATAACACTAGAAATTCAGGGTGTTAACATGCCAAGTAGAGCTTCTTGAAGGTTGGGGAATAAAGAGCTTACTTAATTTACCCAAGACTTTCGGAAATATATCTATAATTGTAATTTGTCATTTTTCTCAGTAAGGTGGCAGTGGCTTTTGTAATGTTCCAACTTCATTCTTGGAATACTACCTTTTTCCTTGAACTTCCCCTTTAATGGTCTGATTTGAATTGATCATTCTTCGAACCATTTGGATTATGCAATACAAGACAATAGCTTAAGTTTTGTGCTTACGTTTGCTTTACTTGAATTTGAACAGGAAATATTGAATTTCACTGGCACAGTAAAATTAATTCACAGTAAGCTTATTTGTTTCGTCCGTTTAGTCCATTGGGAATCGCCGTAACCAGTTTATTGCTGATGGTTAAATAAGGTTGTTACCTGTTTCACCCCTTTTGTTGGGCTATTTAAATTCCTTTGTTGACAGCTTTTTCATAAATATTAGATTCCGGTAAACACTTAAATCTCCTTAACTTGACAGGTTACAAAAGTTAAGTCTCATCACAATCATTCCTTCTGAAGGTAATTCTGGTTGACCTTTGAATAATCAAAAACATTATGCAATGGCTAATTTAATAGATTCTGGTGTACTGTAGGTTTATTGTTGAGATTTGCAACAATTTTCACAATATCTGCCAATATCCAGTTATTTACAATCTTTTATACTTGTATATACAATTCGGAAAAAAATAAACCTTTTCAATTTATATTTTATTTTATTACCTAGAAAATAATTAGATAATACATGCACAAAAATGCTACACTACAATTGTATATGCATTTCAACTAGCACTAACATCTACTGCAAACATTGATGGAAAATTTATTTAAAATTAAACTGATATAGTACTTCATTACATTCAGTAATCTATTCATAATTCCAAAGTAAAAGTGAATGATGATTGTTAAAGTCAAAGATCTACATTGAAGTTGTGTTATAAGTCATGGTATCTCCAATACTGCCTGAGATTAAGAAAAATAGAATAATCACATGTTACAAAGGAAGAAACAATTACCTTACCTTTTAGATTTAATATCCATTTCTGCTCTCTGCAATATATACAAAAATTTATTTCCTTCATCTTGCTTATCTGCTGTTGCATGGGGTCCCAATGAATATTGCCTGAAAATAATAGAACCTTAAAATGGGTCACACAAATTCATAATCTTATTTTCCTTATAATTTGATCAGTCAGGAGTCTCTTCATTATTATTTCAGACTTATCAGCAAAAGCATCATTTCAAAAATAACTCATTATCTACTGCCTGACCCTGAGTGCAGCAATTTATAAACACCAACCTAATTTGTTTGGTTCTTGTAATGTGCTGCTCTAGTCAATCCTTTCCCAAGTAGTATTCACCTAAAAAGCAAGTAACTTCAGCATTAGAATTGTCATTTTGAAACTTTGTTTATATATATTTATAAAAATTGAGGCTTAACTAATTTCAATACCTAATTTCATTCCTGAATAGATTCTTTATATAGAACAGATGAAATACCAACTCCTCACTCACTCGATACGAACTTGTCAATGTATGTCTTAGTCCTTTCATATCCAGTTAAAAGTCCGAATCTGAAACAATAAAAATGGTTAGGTTTTGTAACAACTTTAATAACTAATTTTAGTTAGAGCCTGTCAGTGGCCCGGACAAAAATCCTCAAAGCACTTCAGAAGTCCGATTCATCATATTCAAATTCTATATATTAATGTTCTACAATTACATTCTAATTCAAACTCACTCAAACACAAACTTACTTCCTTAATATAGGTATTTGTATAGCTTCATATCCACAGATGCAAGTTCTTGATTCTGAAACCATTTATAAAATTGCTTAGATTTTGTAATAAACTTTGATAATTAATCTTGGGGAGAGCCTGTCAGTGGCCCGGACAAAAATCCTCAAAGCACTTCAGAAGTCCGATTCATCATATTCAAATTTTACATATTAATGTTCTACAATTACATGATTAACCTAATTCAAACTCACTCAAATACAAACTTACTTCCTTAATATAGGTATTTGTATAGCTTCATATCCACAGATGCAAGTTCTTGATTCTGAAACCATTAATAAAATTGCTTAGATTTTGTAATAAACTTTGATAATTAATCTTGGGGAGAGCCTGTCAGTGGCCCGGACAAAAATCCTCAAAGCACTTCAGAAGTCCGATTCATCATTTAAGTCACATTTTAACTCTTGAATTATTTAAGTAAACTTACACAAGCTGTGATGGATTCTTGTGTGTACTCATCTTGGCATAGCTCCACCTATTAAAGAATAATAAATATTAGCAAATTTTTATACTGAACTCCTCAGCGCATAGAGGAACAAAATCAGTTCGCCCTAGTTTTGACATCAAATTAATTCAGATGCAAAATTTCAGATACCTATGAATCATCATTTACTACAAGTGGTAAAGATATTAATAGTAATTATTTACATACCTATTAGAGGCTTGTAGTCTGCCAGTCAATATAGGATATCATCCTATTTCATTGCTAGTGAAGTTCATCCTGCAGACAAAAAGTGCTTTGAAGCAACTAGGACATTCCTTTCACTATGAAATTAACCCAATGACGACGGTGCATCACACTCGTGTGACAGCCAAACCTCTGATGCCGGGGCGTCATGCCAGCGTGACTATTACAATGCATTATTGCAATCGCCCGGCATAGGGGTTTTCGCGTAGTGCGTGCCCCGTCGGGAAAGGGTTAAGTTTACTTAAAACTATAATAAATCCTCATGCAGTCCTAGACTTGTCAAAAAATGCTTATATAAAATATATAAGGGGAGGGGGAACAAAAGGATACTTTTATTTTTCCATGATCTATATTTCTGCACAACACACTTTCAAAATAGAGCAGTGCTCATACAGATCGTTGAAATTCAAACATTGAAAGATACGCCAGTCATTAGACGGTGGCTGGCACACAGATAAGAGGAAAACTCATGTTAATCCAAATGCCTATCTACTGTCCTCTGTGTGAAGAAAACTCTTCATGGTAGCCAAAGGTTTAATAAGGGTAGCAAATATTCAATTAATTTCACTGAAAGTTTATGGTAGCTTACATTGTTTTGGCAGTTAAAAATTTGTCAAAATTCACACCTATATGTTCCCCCCCCTTATGGGATAGTGGTATATGCACTCTGGCCAGTGCCTGTATGGGCTGTACACCTTTGGTGATTACAGCTTCATTCATAAAAATTGTGAAAATAATTGGTACTTACCATTAGTTAACCCATTGGTCGCGGTATTAAAAAAAGGTCTGCAGTAGGATAGCTGAATTACATGTCTGGCATGGTGCCATCCGCGTCTATCACCGACTCTGCCTTTGCACCAAATCATGCCATCCGCTGCTAATGGGTTAAAACACCTAGATTCCTGCCTCTGGCTTAGGCAAATTGTTGCCACTGCACCTGCAAGCAATCCAGTATAAATACTTGGCCTGTAGACATATTACAACAGAGCCTCACTTTACCTCAGATTATTTTGTTTTCATAAAATTTCAAACAATGTAGGTAAGGGTTACAATCATCATGTAATTTATGAGTGATACACAAACTAAATTTGCATAATTACCTTTAGGAATGCTGAACTCAATAGGATCTCCAACTCAAGTTCACTTGGCATCACATTAAGGCCATACACTGGAATAAATAAAATATTGGAATATAGCACTTAAAAAAATTGTCAAATCAAAATGTTGATTTCAAAAGGTGTGATAAGAGAAACAATTAGTCTTACACTAGAACAAAAATATAAAGTACACACCATGGAGTAGATGCAGCTGGGGAACTTTGATCTGGCAGGAAATAAAGAACATTTAGTAATGGTACTTGTGTATATCTACTTTGATGTCTTGTATAGCTTAATCAGTTCGCCCTAGTTTTGACATCAAATTAATTCAGATGCAAAAGATTTCAGATACCTATGAATCATCACCAATTACAAACAAATCCAGTGCTTCTTGAATATATTTACCTCTTCCAGCTCTAATGATCAACATTTGGTCCTTGAATTGGAAAATTTATACCAGCATCAAATTTGTATCAACCTGCAGACAAAAGGCAAAAACATATCAGCAATGATATCTGATGTAGATCATATACACTAGTATTTAAAAAATCGAAATTAGCTTAATTCAAATACTTTCTAATAATAGATTTCTGAAAGAAGGTAACATCTTACCAAATAAAATATTTTACTATGAATTACTACTACTCAAAATTCCAAATTAAAATTATAAAATAAGTGAAAATATCAACTTACCATTAAAAAGGTATTCACCTTTGGCCCCACAATAATGTTGGTCATGCCAATCCTGGAAGTACATTATTATTATTAATGATTGCCCTTAAAGCACAGACCTTTACAGGCATAAATGACTTCAGTTATATTTGTTTTCATAATAATTCAAACAATGTAGGTAAGGGTTAAGGTTCATCATAGTACTTCAGTTCTATTTTTGATTTGATTTTAGTACAAAATCCTTGAGTACTATTGAACTTGCCTCAAATCTTTATGATCCACTTCACAGTACCTGCTGATTTTGCCACCAGTTTTGGGGATTTCATACTTCAACACTGAAATGAATAATCTATGAATAATAATAATAAAAAACAATAAAAAAACAAAACTGTTCCAATTCCTCAGAACGCTATGGGATGATGAAAAGGTCTTCATATAATCAGATCATTGCAATCATCAGTAAATATATTGATATATTCTAATTACAATTTATGATTACTCACCATAGACAAGGGGGAGACAGCTTGGAAACTAATCTGAAATTAGAAAAATTAATCAGAAAAGCACAAACATGATTATCTTTGAAGCTTTATGGAGTTAAATCAGTTCGCCCTAGTTTTGACATCAAATTAATTCAGATGCAAAAAATTTCAGATACCTATGAATCATCACTTCAGATATATAGCAAACTAAGTCCTTTATAATGCCTTACCTCATTTCATCTTCCAAGTAACAGCAAGAAATTATGTAAAATTATTATTTGAGAACAATCTAGCAATTTATTGCTGATATTTCAGAACGTCACATTGCCCTGTCCTGGACTCGGCCAGAAAATGCACTACGTCTCAGGGTATCACCTGGGTCCGGGGATATTTTTCAACCTTGAGATAGCACGTCAACTGGCAAAAATGGGTTAATGCTCTTAATTTTTACTCTGATCTTTTAGGTTTGCATTAATATTAATGTAGAAAGTAACAAGGCAAACTTGTCTAGTTGGTTCAAAATTAATGAAATCTAGTGAGACCATGTGTGAAGGGTGGATAGTTAATTCAACATTCAGACAATCCACATCAAATGTAGTCAAATTAGATCTCAATCGGATAAAAAGAAAATGTTATCTTCAATACAGTTACCTATAATCAATACATCTTACCTGAGGTTTTGGAAGAATTCTACATATCATGGAGAAGCAATAATCTGAAAATAAATATCCCATGAATATAACAGTAGTAATACATATGCCTGTACAGACCATAATGTAATCTCAGACTAGTTATTTTTTCATAATTCTTCAAACAATGTAGGTAAGGGATATAGCTCATCATGAAATTTATTTTGGCTAACTTTGATGAACAAATGTTCAAATAATTACCTTTAAAATAGTTATCCATGAAAGGCAAGCTCATTTCCAACTGCATGTTGATTTCACAAATCTCCAGTGGTTAACACTGGAAGATACAAATAAATGAAAGGACTGGAAAGCAAAATTAAACCATGCTATAATTCAGTCTTCCTCAGAACGCTATGGGATGATGAAAAGGTCTTCATATAATCAGATCATTGCAATCATCAGTAAATGTATTATATTCTAATTAAAATTCATGATCACTCACCATAGACCAGGGGGAGACAGCTTGGAAACTAATCTGAAATTAGAAAAATTAATCAGAAAAGCACAAACAAAATAATCTTTGAAGCTTTATGGAGTTAAATCAGTTCGCCCTAGTTTTGACATCAAATTAATTCAGATGCAAAAGATTTCAGATACCTATGAATCATCACTGAAGACAAGAGGCAAACAGTCATTTTTGAAAGATGACCTACCTGATTTGTCCTAAAAGCAGCCAAGTAATTTGCAGCAGGCAATCCGATGTCATTTCAGAATCTGAGAATATTACTTAAGATTAATGATAATTATACTATTTTCTTATCACAATTACCCTTCATTGTCAGATCAAATTATTTTTCAAGACTTTTCAAACAATGTAGGTAAGGGTTATGAATCAGAGAGAGAGAGAGAGAGAGAGAGAGAGAGAGAGAGAGAGAGAGAGAGAGAGAGAGAGAGAAAATCAAAGAAAAACTTTGAAAATCAATTATTCTTGACACTTGGTATTTTCACTTACCATTTGCCCTTTACCCTATGATAACTGTGCGACACACTAGTGTGACGTTCCCGATGCAATATTACACAGGCCCGTCAGGAATGGGTTAATATCATGTATACTCTTCACTATTCTTTGAGGCTATTTCACTAATTTTATTCTCCCCCATTGGGAGAAGCTATTATACATAACTATTGTTTCACTGAAGTTGGAGATATGCTATTATCTATACATACATACATACATACATCCAGCCGACTTTTTATCCAGCTTTCACCAACATTCATGTTTACACTACCTGTACAAAGTCAAGGTCTCTTAACCTACCCATAAAAAAGCTTGAATCTAGCCATCTTATACATGCCTCATCTATATTTAAAAAATTTAATTGATATTTACTGGCTAACAGGCAGTTCTCCTGCATGACCGCAAACTGATGGTTGTTTATGTAGCATTCCCCTACAATAGTTATTTATATTACCAATAACTGCAATATCAAACATGTGTATTAATCAGCAAGAAAGCAAGCATGCAGAAAAAGGAGGTTTAAGGGTCGAGAATTTTTAAAATGCAATTTTTGGTAGTACTTACATCAACATTTAGATAATGTATCAACTTCTAGATGCTATTTATTTTTTAACTATAAAGTTCAGACCATATTCAAATTAGTTCAAAATACAAATTGTCAAAACCTGTGGTATGTTTGGAAGAAGAAGAAAAAAAAAAAAGACCTACAGCAAATTGATAAGCAAAAAACACAAACAGCCATCATATGGCAAGGAACAAATGCATTTGTCAATAATTACTGCCTGTGGTGGTTTAACTTTCAGTGGGGTAGTGAAGATGAAGACTATTCCATACTTATCAGAAACTCAATGTTTTATGCTTGGGATATCAATTAGGTAAAGGTACAATGCAATTTTCAAAAAAAGATGGTAACCTATAATCAAAACATCTTACCTGAGGTTTTGGAAGAATTCTACAAATCATGGAGAAGCAATAATCTGAAAATAAATATCCCATGAATATAACAGTAGTAATACATATGCCTGTACAGACCATAATGTAATCTCAGACCAGTTATTTTTTCATAATTCTTCAAACAATGTAGGTAAGGGATATAGCTCATCATGAAATTTATTTTGGCTAACTTTGATGAACAAATGTTCAAATAATTACCTTTAAAATAGTTATCCATGAAAGGCAAGCTCATTTCCAACTGCATGTTGATTTCACAAATCTCCAGTGGTTAACACTGGAAGATACAAATAAATGAAAGGACTGGAAAGCAAAATTAAACCATGCTATGATTCAGTCTTCCTCAGAACGCTATGGGATGATGAAAAGGTCTTCATATAATCAGATCATTGCAATCATCAGTAAATGTATTATATTCTAATTAAAATTCATGATCACTCACCATAGACCAGGGGGAGACAGCTTGGAAACTAATCTGAAATTAGAAAAATTAATCAGAAAAGCACAAACAAAATAATCTTTGAAGCTTTATGGAGTTAAATCAGTTCGCCCTAGTTTTGACATCAAATTAATTCAGATGCAAAAGATTTCAGATACCTATGAATCATCACCAATTACAAACAAACCAAGTGCTTCTTGAATATATTTACCTCTTCCAGCTCTAATGATCAACATTTGGTCCTTGAATTGGAAAATTTATACCAGCATCAAATTTGTATCAACCTGCAGACAAAAGGCAAAAACATATCAGCAATGATATCTGATGTAGATCATATACACTAGTATTTAAAAAATCGAAATTAGCTTAATTCAAATACTTTCTAATAATAGATTTCTGAAAGAAGGTAAAATCTTACCAAATAAAATATTTTACTATGAATTACAACAACTACTCAAAATTCCAAATTAAAATTATAAAATAAGTGAAAATATCAGCTTACCATTAAAAAGGTATTCACCTTTGGCCCCACAATTAATAATGTTGGTCATGCCAATCCTGGAAGTACATTATTATTATTAATGCTTGCCCTTAAAGCACAGACCTTTACAGGCATAAATGACTTCAGTTATATTTGTTTTCATAATAATTCAAACAATGTAGGTAAGGGTTAAGGTTCATCATAGTACTTCAGTTCTATTTGATTCGATTTTAGTACAAAATCCGTGAGTACTATTGAACTTGCCTCAAATCTTTATGATCCACTTCACAGTACCTGCTGATTTTGCCACCAGTTTTTGGGATTTCATACTTCAACACTGAAATGAATAATCTATGAATAATAATAATAAAAAACAATAAAAAAACAAAACTGTTCCAATTCCTCAGAACGCTATGGGATGATGAAAAGGTCTTCATATAATCAGATCATTGCAATCATCAGTAAATATATTGATATATTCTAATTACAATTTATGATTACTCACCATAGACAAGGGGGAGACAGCTTGGAAACTAATCTGAAATTAGAAAAATTAATCAGAAAAGCACAAACATGATTATCTTTGAAGCTTTATGGAGTTAAATCAGTTCGCCCTAGTTTTGACATCAAATTAATTCAGATGCAAAAGATTTCAGATACCTATGAATCATCACTGAAGACAAGAGGCAAACAGTCATTTTTGAAAGATGACCTACCTGATTTGTCCTAAAAGCAGCCAAGTAATTTGCAGCAGGCAATTCGATGTCATTTCAGAATCTGAGAATATTACTTAAGATTAATGATAATTATACTATTTTCTTATCACAATTACCCTTCATTGTCAGATCAAATTATTTTTCAAGACTTTTCAAACAATGTAGGTAAGGGTTATGAATCATCATTAACAATAAAAAAAAAATTAAATAAACAAACAAACATAACATACCCAAAATCTTTGAAATCAATACACAGCCACAGCAAAAGTGCATAGCTGAAATTAGACCCATCTTAGTACACAATCATTATGTATTTGTAAGTACTATTTATGCTATGTCATTTTTTTTTCTTTTTCACAATTCTTCAAACAATGTAGGTAAGGAGTAATCATAATCAGCTTATTCTAACATTCACTAAGCAAGTATTGCATAATTACCTTAACTCATTGCGATATACTACTTGAAATTTGTCATACGACTTCAAAATAAAAGCATACTGCAGACAACTCACTGAAAATAAAAATGCATTGATTAAATAAAACCTATTTCAATATATCTCAGCTTTATGTGCAGTCAAAATGTGAAGCAATTACTAAATTCCAACAAGTGGTACAATATGTATATAGTGTATCAGATATGTTCACCTATTATGTATAGGAACAAGTAAGCCAATATATCTGAATTTGTTCTAGCAAGGGTATAGAACACCAGTTAGCACAAGCCAAAGATGCAATGTAACCTGCAAACCTACTTACAGACAAAATATGTAAAGTCCATGCATTAAAAATTATATTTACATGGTTTCCAATTTAAAACACTTACTGCAGACACATGGATCCCAACTTTGCATTTTGCCATTATCAGCAAAAACTGGTACCATAGCCTATTGGAGAGAAGAAAAAGTTATTAGTACATTTTTATATCTTACCCATAATGAGGAAAACTCGGGGACATTTACATTAAATGCAGTACCAGCAGATATAAAACACTGTTTAACCTGTTAACGACAGGTGACTATATATCACGTCTAGTGGTTTTTGGGCTACACGCCGGGGACGCGTTATTTTGTACAGACCGGTGCCAAGAACCCCAACGCGTTAGGCTTGTGTGTTCAAGAGTCCCGGAATTTTGGTCATTTTAAGCAGAAATGGTCCCGTCGGGAAGGGGTTAACTCAAAAGAAATGTGCCAGTTATCTGAAGCATGTTATTGTTAAAAACAAGTTGGCAAAGATATCTGGAATTGCTGTAGCAAGGTGATAGAACACCAGTCAGAAAAGGCCAAAAGGTGCAATGTAACTTGCATTACTAAAAAAAAAAAAAAAATAAATAATCTAAGATTAAGATCAATTGAGACATTTAGTTAAGCTATTCATCAAAACAAACCACAGGTAAACCACTCCTAATTTATATCAAATGCTTCAATGTCTTGAACATGTAGCAAGGACATGGTGCAAGTTTGAAAATAACAACCAGGTCAATGATACCAGCTCACTGAGGAAAATTATGGGGTAGCTACAGAGACTATCACTATACAAAATCTGAAAAATGTGTTACTTCATGTCAAGTCCCTATTATAATATAATGGCAGGGCAGTTTTGACTTCAATTGGTCTAAACGCCAGAGTATTTCAAGTGTGTAGACCTAACGCCTTGGGCTATGTGCCTGATCACTTGGCATGCCAGCCATGATAAAATATGTCCCCGGCAGTAGGTATTACCACTGCATGACCCGACATCTTGCCACCCCAGCGTTAACATGTTAATCATTAACACTTGATATTAAAGCTGTACATTTGTCACTAATTGGATCCCAAAATGCATCTATAAAAATAGGTTAAGGATAATGTTATGCATTTGAAATAGAGAGATGCTAAAATGTATGATACTTACCTTCTTAACCCATTCGCGCTGGATGACATGCCATCACGTTGTGGTTTTTGGGTCAGACGCGGGTGATGAGATATTTAGTCAAGACCTGCACGGCAGGCGAGTGAGGGACAGCCCAGGCTTGTGGTTAGTGCGCCCGCGAATCCCAAGGCGTTAGGCTTATGCGTTTGAAAACCCTGGCATTCAGACCATTTAGAGCCGGAATAGCCCCGGTGTGAATGGGTTAATTATTCATCAAGTTTTGACCATCATGAATGCTGAAATATCAATTTAATTAATTTAATATACCATTTTTACTAAAAAATCAAATTTAAGTTTTGTAAAGTTACATGAAGTATTAACAATACAAAAGATTTAATTCTCTATCCCTACAAACAACGTTCAAATTAATATGTCTGTAAAACGAGATGAAACCAATACATTTTGGCATTGTTCATAACCAAATTTTTACAATCCTTACTCTAGCATCAGCTTTGTTTTGGCAAAAGCAACAATGCTCAGGCCTTTAGAATAGTCTGTGCTAAACCAAAATATATAAAATAATCCAATAAAAAATATATACATGACAATATATATATATACAATACTGATTAAAGTCTAGCATATACTGATGTTCAAGTAAAAGGTTTGGAAAAAATATAAAATTGAACAATCATAATTATTAGCAACATGATAAATACTAACTGAAATGCCTAACTGCCCATTTAGTTTTAGCCAGTTTGATGGCTACTAAGATTTTTTTTTATCAAACAAGTAAAGCCAATCAGACCATTTATCCCTACAATATTCTGATAAATTAAAAAGGTACAATTGGTCCTCACCTTATTACTCTGAATCTGTCAGTCATTTGTCAGCATTTCCTGAAATATTAATCCTTCATATTATATTTGGTGTATCAGATACAACATGTATTTCACAAAAAGAAACAAATATTAATTCAAGTGTCTGTAAAACGAGATGAAACCAATACACATGGTATAGTTCATAACCAAATTTTCACAAGCTTTGATCTTGCATCAGTTTGGGTTAGCCTAGAGTAATCATACTCATGACACTTTTAACTGTGCTGTTATAACCATACAAGTAATTTCAAACACTAACCTTAAATGAAGCAGTTCAAATATAAAACTGCAATCCATGAAATCTGAAAAATAAAAATTAAACATGTAAAATACCTATTAGAACTTTTCCTAAATTTAGATCTATTAAACAGCCATATAATCTAGTTTATTGGTACCACAAATTAAATCTTTGAAGACATGAAAAAGCTGTTCTAATTTCTAAAGAAGTTTGAACATAACCTTTACATTATTTGATACAAATAAGGGGAGGAACAAAAATCTTCCCACGAGTAGCCACATTATAATTGGACAATCTTTTTGGAAGATTTGTTCATCGAAAGCTGTGAACTACATTAAGTTTCTGATGAATCTGCATCTACTTTTATTAAGGGGAAGTGAATTTCTAGCTTAAAAATTAAAATGCTGCTAAATACAATTAAAAATGTAAAACAAATAAAACCACTATTGTTAAATCAAGTACTTGTTAATAATTGTACCAGGTTTGGGAGACTACCAAACCAAAATGGTCAGGTAGCACTATGATGCTGATATTTATATAGGTTAGTTATGAAGCCACAAAATCATGAAAGTAATAAAACATTACCAAAAATGACACACAGCTTGAGAACCATGGAGGCAGAAAACTAACCAAATTTATGTCATGACATTCATTGATTATTTCTTACTCTGAAAAATAACTATACAAACA
Organism: Penaeus japonicus; assembly: GCA_017312705.2. NCBI lineage: Eukaryota > Metazoa > Arthropoda > Malacostraca > Decapoda > Penaeidae > Penaeus > Penaeus japonicus. The sequence continues at coordinate 354,259 of BOPN01000801.1, forward strand.
TCTCACCTTCTGAATAGGGATGATTATGTTGCGTCTACCCAACCTCTAAACTGCTTTTTATAGCCTGAGAGAAAAAATGGGATTATCTTAACCTTTATTTTCGTATTAACTGGTGTTGTGCCTACAGCTTAAGGTCATAGCACTATATTACATAGAAAACCTACCATCTAGGCCCTTATACACAACCAGCTGGATATAAAACATACTTGATCAGGTGATGCTAGTAACAGTGCTTGTTGTGCATTTGGAATTTTATTCCCTTGAGCTAACCTACTGGCCACATTAGTAATAGTGTTTTAAATGTTTTAACTTTCATGGATGCCGAATAATTTCCAATGTCAAAACGTGTACCTGAACTACCAATATACTGAAGATAACCAAAAATTTAAGTTTCTGCATTTTAGAAGTACTAAAACAAATTTGTGGTGTAGTGGGAAGTCAATTTCCCATTATCTTGTACCAGGTTTGGGAGACTATCAAACCAAAGGGTTAAATAGCACTATGATGCTGAGATCAATCTAGGTTAGTTTCAAAGCCCCAGAGCTGAGTAGGTTACAGAACGTTACCTTCAACAACACATAGCTAAAGAACTATGGAGGCAAAAAACTAACCAAATTATATGAACATTTCACTATTGTATTCTTTGATCAATATACTATACCCTACCCTTTTTCTAGCCTTCAGTAATTGACAGTAGTAAAACAAATTAAGATACAGTCCATCACAAAGGTTTGATATCTAATGGATTTAGGCCTATGAGTTCGAGTGCCCCGGCATTACATGCAAGCCCCCAGCATGAATGGGTTAAGGTATATATAGTTTATCAACCCATTAACAACGGTACTTTTGGCTCCAAATGGTCAAAACTGGGATATTTAAAATGTATACGTCTAACGCCTCAGGATTTTTCCTCGCACTGGCCGTGACCAAGCCATTAACCCATTCACACCGGGGCTGTTCTGGCTCTGGTCAGAATACCTTATTGAGTAGGCAACATTACAAGAATATCCTGCAGATTGCCTTGTGGGCTTAGATTTATGCAGAATATGCACAACTGTTTAAGCATATCAAGTATCCTAATACATAAATGCAATTAGACAGTGCCCACACTATGCATATTACCAACCCAAGCATGTGAATAGTCCATAAAGACTAGTCAGAACGGAGTCAGCAATGGTCTGGTATCAAGTAATGAATTATACTATTCCATGGTAATTTTGAAAATGTCACACATTTAACTGGTTTGTGTGTGTACAAGTATTTGATGAGGCATCAATTAAGCTTAAAACTTAACAGTAATAAATTTTCTCTTTGCGATATTTCATAAATTCCACTTAATTTTCTTCAGACTTACCTTAAAATTGGATATCCAAAGCCACTAATAATTCAGTTCTTGGCAAGATCATTCCTTCCCATTCAAAAGACTTCCATCATGTATCCAATCTTGTAGGTTCAAGCTGAATTTGAATATGGCCATATTAGTAAAATAAAAAATAGTGGGTCTTAGATTATCTAAAGAATGTTATTTTATTGGTCACTTTGTAGCACACTGTCAATGACCACTTTCCAAAATAAGGAAAATTTACATGCATCTATGCATCTACTTTTGCATGATTTTTGGCCATCCTACTACACATGTGAAAATGGAATTCCAATCATGCTTATACATTTCACTATTTACCACATTCTTAAATTTCAAAGTTTTAATGAAAAAATCAATAGGATTGGATTTTACCTTTTGTTACCCCAATGCTCTTGCTCTAGACTTTCTCCACTTTTTCAATGTACTGGACCACAACCTTTCTGTCAGACAAATTAAATAAATTTATGAACACATGCAAATACCGAAATGGTAGTAGCTTCTTTCAACAGTATTTACCATATCTATTGTCGCACAATGTGTATGACCACTTTCCCAAAACAAGGAAAATTTACATGCATTTATGCAGCTACTTTTGCATGAATTTTGGCCATATTACAACACATGTTAACATGGAATTCCATTCATGCACTAAGATATTCAAGTTTTGCAGTATATTCAGGGTTGAAATCGGGAAAATTAAAGATAATTACCTTTTATTATTCCATGGTCAACCTTCTCAGCCAGGTATAATCAGATTTAACACTTCCATAATTTTAATTTTCAAAACATTTTAGCATTTGAAACTTGGTTTTGTCTAAACCTTTAGAATTACTTATAGGTTTTAGTATGTATATTTCAAGTGTTTCAATTAGTCAAACTTATAGTAAGGGAAAGTTGATAATCATTCCCTTACTATAAAGTATCACGATATTTGCCGTCTGTTTGTGGGATAGGTCCAAAATTCAATATTAATTTAGATATCAAATTCTGGATCTACACAAATAATTTTGCATGAAATTTGGCCATTTTACCATTGGTAGGTATAAATGGAATTCCTATCATGCTCATTTTTCAACAAACTGGATTCATTAGCCTAATATTTATAGACATGGGGGGTAAAAAAAAAAAAAATTCTTCACTTTTTTTTTCTTTATTACTTTACAAATTTACTGAGGTTTCTTGCCACGGCCAAAACCAGCACGCTGAAAAGAAATGTATATTTATGAAATATATAAAAATTATATTTAAAGCTTGTTTCAACTTTACATTCATATTTACTAAACAGAATATTATCAATAAACTTTCCACAGCTTCAATTTGAGGGATAGTCAAATCAGATAAAAATAATGTTGCCCAATATATTTAGCAGGGATTTAGCTGGGATAAATAACCAATACTCACGAATTCCATGGAAGCAGATCCTGCACCAGCATCACCAGTCTTGTCGGCACCTGGGGGAGCTCTCCTGTAGGCTTCCCTGGAACCTTCGCTGCGTGGACCCTCAGGACGGGGGTGAATAGGCCTAGGCCTGCCTTCAGGCCTAGTTGGCTTCTTCAACGTGGCTGGCACAATCTTAAAAAAAAAAATATATATATATATATATATCTATATTTAAATATATATAAATATGTAATTTAAACTTTCAAAATACATAACTCCCTTAGTTACATGACAAACATCGTATAAAACTGAAGGCTAACCAAAAACTGCTTACCTCAGAGGGAAGGTGCAGATACTCTCTCAGATACTGGATACCTTCATTGGTAAGCCTCCAGTAATAGTGGCGCCAAGCAAAGTTCTGCTCTACATAACCACGGGACTTCAGGCTCTGGAATCCAAGTAGAATGTTAAACAAATTGTGGGATAGCTCACTTCAAATTTCAAAACGAAATATGAATATTCTCCTACTGTTAAATGCAAATGGGATAAAAATTTCTTACTAAATTTATGAGTAAACCTACATTCTGCCAAACTGTACATCTGTAAACATTTTTTCATAAAAGCTTGAAATTAAAACAGGTTTTAATCATGGAAATTTAAGTTAGACTTCAAACATTTAAACAGTAAATTTCTCACCTGGAGTGCCTTAATGACATGAAGGTTTGGGATACTCTTCTCCAAAGCAGGATGTTTAGGCAGGAAGAGATCACATTCAGCTACCATCACACCCTCTGGAATAAGTTAAACCTGCTATCCTCATTGGCTGATCAACAAACTTTCACCTTAACTCTACAGATAAATTCAAATGGTTTTATCACTATACAAACAAGATAGAGTTTCCTTGTTCTGAGTAATTAATCAAGATTCAATATCTGCAATACTGAAGACAATCACTAATGGGATAAACTATTGTACTCTTATGGGGGGGGGGGGGTTATATAATAAATTTGATAATGAAATCTCGTCAATTAGAGGGTTAAATCCAACAAAGCAATCCGCATCCAGTAACTTATTCCAAATCATTTTAATGTACTATATTGGGGTGATATTGCAAGCCCCAACATCCCAATATCCATTTGAAAATGAACTTCAGCATCAGATACTTGAAAAAAATTGTTAACCCATCAATGCTTGATGACTAAGATATTACGTTTAATGGCAGCACTAGCTGCCTTTAAACGCTGGGTATTGGGCTCAGTGGTCAGCCACAGCCAGAGTGGACAAATACCTTGAGGCATTAGGTTTATACTTCAAAATACCCTGGGGTTTAGACCAATTGGAGCAACATTAGCAATTATGAACCTCCCCTTTATGACAAAAATAATACATCCTGTCATGTCAGACCACTGAGAAGGCTCAGAATGTAAAATCTACTCAAGACAGTTCTTTTAAAGGAAGTCACTGTAACGGGGCAGTAGTGACGCAGAACCAGGACATCCCATCCCCTCCACCTCTCAAGTCCTCACTGCCTGTTTCACGTGCTTCCCTAAAACGTGTCCAGACATCAGTGGAGAAAAAGAAGGCATTTAGCAGTCCTGACAAAACCCACTATGGGTAGATAAAGATTTGAAAGAAAGGCAAGGAATATCAGCTGCAGTCCGTGTTTGATGAACACTATGATGTGCGTTAATAAGCAGACTCAGTTTCCGTGAACCGAGTGAAAAGATTTCAAGTTTGTGGCCTTGGAGCCAAAGTGATAATGACACTTGCAATGCAGGTATAGGGACATTGACTGATGCTTGTGCACGTGATGGGTGGTAGTATTGGAAAAGGTTTGTATAACCGAACATCCAAAACTTTGGAAGTTTGTTTTACCAATACAGGAAATTCATCACAACAATAGAACACATGGATAAAATGCTTACTGAAAACCGAGTAAAAGTGATCGAGTTCTATTAACACACTTGAGACATCCTGACAAACTTGAATGCCAATGCGATATGATGGTACCTGGCACACATGTGGCCACAAATTTATTTATGCCAACACTGGACTTGCAATTAACTATCAAACAATGTTGAAGTATTGCGAACTCCAAGTATGGAGATATTCAATGAGTGGCATGCAGGCCATGTCAAGTGTCATATGAACCAATCTCCTCTCATCAGATGCCATAGATTCTGCTGTAGCTGTGTTGATTACACGCGATATACGACATATCTAATGGTGACAGCAATGCTTTTATTGCAATAACTAAAATGCATGATGAAAAAGGACCACATGTGGAAGACCACCAAATCAAAGAAGAATGCATAAATCATATGTTCAAGCTCCTTGGAAGTGCCCTAAGAAAGCTGAGCAAGCAGGTGTCAATGGAAGTCACTGCTGAATGGCAGCACAAGGGAGGAGTCTAGGAAGCCATAACAGACTGACAATGTGATCACGTACTTTACGTGGTACTTTGGGATCTCTGAAAGCGGGTTCCTCTCCTGCAGAGGTGAGGAATAACACTCATCCTAGTGATGAAACCCACATCACCTTTGTCCAACCACCAAAGATTCTTGGTGTCAATCCATTCTCAAATATGGAGTATCTGCCTAAAATACAAATGCATACAATCCGATGCTGGATTTTGCTGGGGCCCAGGCAGTAGCAAATTATAATTATGGCTATGCAACTAGTTGCCTGGACTCTTTTGTTTATCCCAAGGATAGTAGCTCTACAGAAATCTTTTGTAGCAAGACAGCAGAATGAACATAGCTACAAGAAAAACGAGGAACAGGAGACTACAAAGAACTAGCATATGAAACTTGGGCATTCTGAGCACTGACTTGATTTGCATTTATGCATATATAATCATACCATGTATCTATAATTTTTCTATTACATACATCAAGCTAAATCTTGGGGGGAAAACTAGTATTAAGGTCCGTTTTCAATGAATTCTACAATCTTTTTTTGCCCTACACCAAAGAGATTTAGACGTTTATGTTAAGATTGGCGATTTCAGAGCATGATTCAATATCCGTGCGTGCATTACATTAGTAAAAAATTTGCAATTAAAAAAGGCTCTGGCCTCCTATCCCAGGCTAGTGGTGTGTGAGTGAGGTCCCTGAGAAGCAAACAGTGCGGCACAAGCCGCAGTAGTAAGTGATAATTCTTGCATTTTCGTATTTCAGGTCTTATGAACTTGTACATGTCAAAATACAAGAAATATATTGCAACTTCAAAAATTTGCTGAAATGGTAATACTGACCTCATAATAGATCAAACAATGAACAAGCTATGAAAGCAGTGAAAAACAAAACGACTAAAAGAACATGCTGACATCTATGAACCATGTGTTATCTTCAGGTGCTATATACTGTCATGTGGGGACCTCCTTTAGACCACCACTCAAGATATACAGCATTTATTTTGGATGGAGACTAATGTATACAATGCTGTCAGAAACATGAACTATGGGCAACCATCATATGGTGAAGACCACCCCGTTCTAAAGGAGAAATGCGTCAATCATGTAGTGAAGCACCTCAGTACTTCGCTGTGGAAATTGAAGAAAGTGTCCACAGAACTGAAGGAAGGAGAAGGCAGAGTAGGTCTTGGTAGAAATCTATAGACTGCCGTTGACCATCTGACGCCGTTCTTCGAAATAGATGTCAGAAGGGTACCTCTCAATGCCATGAGGGACAACAACCTAGGAATATTTTATCACTTCCTCTACCAACAAAAATCCCACACACCTGTGCCTCAAAAGCATGGACTTGCAAGGATTGGTCTTGAAAGATGGGCATAATTATACAAGAGAAACTAAACTATTGAAGTGCACTCACAGCTATCAAGTTTTATGCCCATGACACCAGCTTTCCAAAGATAAACCATAGAAAAATAAGTGTTGGTAAAGGAAAATCATTAGGCAAGCGTGATGCTACAAGTGCAGCCAATACAATAAAATAGGAAAACTTCCAATTTCGTATAGCCATGGAACATCAATTGAAATTAGTCTAATTCTTCCCTACATGTTTTCCCATCGCTAATGACTTCCTGGATTTGTTAAAGTCCCGATGTTAGGGGAGGTCAGAAGTATATTAAGGAATTTAAGGCTAAAAAAAAAAAATATATATTTATATATATATACTGTATACAAAACTGATTTAGATCTATGAACCACTTAAAATTCAAAGGGAACACTTAATCCACTCGCGCCGCTTGATGTCCTGACACTGGTTTTAGCG
>BOPN01000801.1:368736-376236 GCA_017312705.2 Penaeus japonicus
ATATATGTTAAGGGGTAAGTCAGTGTTAATCCTTCTTAGTTGAGCCACATCTTCAGATGAGTTTTTTTTATTATTTTCTAGACTTATGGTATGATATATGAGTCTATTTTTGAAACATTAGCAAAGAAATTAGTTACACAACTAAAGGAATAATTAGCATTTGTTTTGAAAAAAATACAGTGCAAAAATAATCAGACTCTTTGCCAAATGCCCAGAGTGGAAGGGTTCAGGCTGAAAAAGTCTAATTTCTCAAAATCTGTTGAAGCTAAGGTGGGTATTTTTTATGCTACATGTGCCTCAGATAATTGTCTTTGTGTACTTTTATTCAGATTTTTCATTTTATATTTTGATGTTACTGAACAATAGATTTTGCTGGACAGAGTCATAGATCATGCCTCCCATGACCATCATGCACTAGAATTGATTCATAGTAGAGAGAGTTTGCATGTGCTCTGTTTTCTGTCTTTTTTACTGTCTTTGAGTATGTTAACATCGTTCTTTGGACAGCAGGAGTAAAGTATTAATAATGGTTATGTGAAAGGAGGCTGCAAAGAAACAAATGAAAAACTAAAGAGAATACACTAGCTTTAGAAGTGACCTAAGATGACCTGAAAGAACCTGTGAGAGACACCTTACCACTTGGAGCATTATCAATAAAGTACGAGACAGAGTTAAATTTCTCCAGAAAACATCTCTCCACTGTACATTGTCACCTAAATAGGAATATGTTTTTCTCAAGTTGAATTTTTTTACGTAAATCATATATCTTACCTGTGACAAATTTCTAATTTTTTGCAGCATAATGGCCAGGAAGCAATTAGCTACAAAACTGCTTATTGTCATTCTTTTATTCTGAAGCTCAAAAGAGCTATGAATATTATTCCAATAGTATTTTAAAGAAAACTGTAGCTCAGATCAATATATTTTTGAGTACTTATTATTTGCAATATTAAAATGATCATAATCAAGACTGTTCATTTGGATATTGTTTAAATCTAATATAAAGGATATTGCATTGTTTTCATCATTTTCTACTAATAAAAATGACATAGAAATGACATAGAAATGTCATAAGAAAAGATAAAAATTATAGTTGTAGGAGATTAGAATTATTTGGGTGTTATGTGACTTTGACTTTCCCCATTTAAAAATTTCATTCCCATTTTCTCATCAGAGTTAATTATGGCAATAACTTTTAAGTATCAAAGATTCTTAGAGAGAGTATTTAGATACATTCGCGATTGTGAAATAATCAAAATTTTGTCATATTAATTTAGATCTTTAAAGTTATAATTGACATATTTGCCATGTTAAAGTCAAATCCTTTTTGAAACCTCATATTTCTTGAAAGGGTGTTATAAACATTATTTAATATTTGTATGTAATACTGTAAAATGCTGTAACCTCAGACATGGAGGTAATTTTGTACATTTCTGGATGAAATGTGATATGCTGTATATTATGGAAAATAAAGATGTATGCTGTTATGATGTTCCAATATTATATATAGCTTTCATGGAATTAGCGAGAATAGATATACATAAAGTATATTTGCAAACCAGGTGAAAGTTTATATGTATATTTTTTCACCATTTACAGGGCAAATAGGGATAGCTGTCTGAACTTGTGTAAGAGGATTTTATGTAATATGCTTAATTATTTTTCAGAATGTTCCTGTAAAGTGGTTTGACCACTGTAACATTAGTAATAATTTTCTCTCCCAGAAAAAGGATGTATTACTTTAGATAAAAAGAAAAACACATGTAACTTTGGACAGTGAAGCTGTTGTGCAGTAATAGTGGGGAATGTCAGGATACTTATGATAGACAAAATGCCATGAACAAGAACAAGCTCCTGCCAAGAAAGAAAGGGACATCAATCATGTGTTGAATGGAACATGGAAAAATGCTTAAGATATTAAAGACAGAAAATGATGTGTCTGATATTTAGTCAATAAGTCAGGTCAGTCAATAATACTTGAACATTTCCTTTTGGACATTTTTTATCATATGTATATATTTTTTGATAATTTAAGAAACATGTTTATATACTAATGCAATTACAATGTGTATAAACAAATGTAACTATGTACAAAATGTATATACAACAAAAGTTCATAAGACGTCATTCATCATGTTGGAAATATTTTGATGATTTGATATTGTGTCATCCGTCCTGAATAGATTGTTATCTTTGATAAGCTCTATAGTTTCATTGTTTAATCTCCAATTAATAATGGTAACTCGTGGCCAGTAATGTATGAATATTAATGTGTATTTTTTATGATATGTCTCCCGATTGGTATTTATGTATGAATTTAATTATAGCTATGCTCAACATGTGAAGTTTGACAACAAGAAAGAATGCTGTAATTTTCTTAAATTTAGAAATATATGGAATAGGATTTTGATTATTTTTTTCAGTTTGGAGGTTTATGAATGATTGTGATTATTTTCATTATAAAAGTTATCCCACTGCAACATAATATATTGTGCTCTCAATGTATTGATTTGAAAAAAGACTATTTTACTTTTTATGTATTTCTTTGTTTATTTATTTATTTATTTTTGTTTATTTATTTATTTATTTTTGTTTATTTATTTGTATATCTATTTATTTGTTTTGTTTATTTATTTGTTTATTTATTTTTTGTCTAGTATTACTGAAAAAAAAAAATTCTCAATTTTTATTAAACTTTTTTAGTGTATGAAGAAAGCTTGAAAGGCTGAAATGAAGAGTAATTAGATATACATGCATTTATATGGCAGATCTATAAGATAACCTATGATACACAGGCCTGCCTGAAATTACCCAAACTTGTGTAAGTGTGTGTTTGTGCCCATCTCAGAGCACAGGAAACTTTCCACTGCAGTCAGATATTGAAAAACATGTGATGAACAGAGGATTGGGGGGCTGTCTCCCACATGGTTGTAAAGGTAAACTGGGCCATATATCATGACATGGCATGAGCTACTCGGTCACTCATTGGTGACCCTTTAACCCTTTGTTTTACACTCTACATTGTCTTTTTTTTTTTTACTTGATTTATCAATAAGTCTTGGATATTGATGATAATAGTGCTGTTGGTAATGTTGTTGATAAATATGTTGATAATTATATGGATGATATTTATGCTGCTGCTGCTGCTGATGATGTTGATAGCAATGTTTATAACAATGATGATTTTGATAATTATATTGATGAAAATGATGTTAACATGGATGATAATGATGATGATGTTTGAGATTAGTGTCTATAACTTAATGGTGATGTTGTTGATGGTAATATAATGATATTGGTATTAGTGTTGATAGTAATGCTGATGATTAGGAAGGATTGTAGTAGCAGTGTAATTATGTTAATCTATTGACTACTGAATCAAGTTGTATTTTTGTCTGTTAAATTGTAATATCATATAACTTTTCAGTGGGCAGTTTGCAGTAGTCAGACGATGCATAGAAAAGGAAACACGCACGGAATATGCAGCGAAATATATACGAAAGCGGCGTGTGGCAAACTCAAGACGTGGGCTACCACTAGAGTCCATTGCACGAGAAGTGAGGGTGTTGCAGAAGCTTCACAACCACCAGAATATAATTTCCTTGTATCGTGTTTTCGATAATGGACAACATGTCATATTGGTTCTGGAATTGTGAGTATACAATATCTTTGTAAAGATTGCATTTTTTTTTTCACTAGTAAATGGCACAGAAAAAGAAGATACATATGTATAGAAGCATTTGTTTGGCATTGAACTGAGAATCAGATTAAAAATATTCAGCTTTTGAATTATGGCTATGATGAGATGATTTTTGCCTACAGGGTGCGTGGCGGTGAGCTGTTTGAACACATCAGTGAGCGCGAGAGACTGTCAGAGGAGGAGGCTGCTGCATTTATGCGGCAGATCCTCCAGGGGGTGACACACATGCATTTAAACAACATTGCTCATCTAGATTTAAAGGTAATCTTTTTTGTTCATTAGTCTTCTTTTTAATGAATATTTTAACAGCATAGTAAAAATATTATAGTATAGTTGATGTTATGGTAAGATTTGCATTAAAGAAGGCAAAAATGAAAGTATATGGGGTTGGAAGTCCAATGTATAATGATATTCAGTTTTGATATAAGAGAGTGATATTTTATTTATAGAAATACTGACAAGTTTTATAAATATCAACAGCCAGAAAATGTTTTGCTGCTTAGTAAAAATCGACAACACATTAAATTGATTGACTTTGGCTTATCAAGAATGATAACTGAAGCTGAGGAAGTTCGAGATCTAATGGGTATGTAGTGCTTGAAGCAGGTAAAAATGTAAATGTAATCACTATTTTGTGTTTTGTTTAGATTGCTTACACAAAGATCTTCTGTTTAAGTTAAAAACTGAGTGAAGATTTTGTTCTTGTAGTTGCCTGGTTAACTAGTTTTAGGTTAATGATAGAGAAAAAACATTATCTTCAATTACTTTTTGTTATAGTGATGTTTAAATTTTGCACTTTTTGATGATAATGTTTTGAGCCTGAAAGTTATAGTAAATGAGTGCATTTATTTAAGAGCATGTTGATAAACTGTTAAATGAGAAGTTGCCTAACTTTTTTTTATTTATCTATTTATTTTTTTTAGGGGATTATGTTTGTCATTCATATATACTCATTAAAAAAAAAGATACTCTGTTTTCAAAGGCCATTATTCTTCTTGATAATATTTTTTTACTCCTGCACTTGATACAAAAAATGTATCATGCACCAATAAAGAGCATTTGCTTTTACTTCTTGTGTTTGCTTATTATATTTTCTTTTTCTTTTGAAGCTTTCGCCAACACTGCCTTGCTACCCTTACTGCTCACTCTCAGATGTGCGCTTTCACAGAGTTTCAAGATGTGGCCCTCCTCTCCCATTCCCTATTAGCTCACTTTCCCGTGTTGATTCCTTCCAGTAAGCTCTCACCCAAAACTGCTTGACTTAACTTACTCTTCTTACTGATTTCCATACTAGCTGATAAAATTGGTGTCAGCTACTCTTATAAACTCGCAGAATAAGTAACAATATGATTTAACTTGTGAGATGCCTTTGGCAATGAGTATTTTCTCTCAGAGTATACTGTCTTGACAAACTTATCCATATTATAGGCTTTGCTGTCAGTGTAGATGTTTACTGTCCCTTGTATTGTCCTTTTGGCTGACATTCAAGTAATGAGAGGTTAACTTAGTTGTAATTTTATTGAGTGTGGCAACTTAACTCACTATTGGAATGGCAGGGTTGAAAAGGGTTAACCCTGAAAGCAGGCTTTACGTCATTTGCCTCTCATATTATTTTAAGATTGTTTATCTGGTTATATTATGAGTAATTACCTTTCAGGAACCAAAAAAATTCCCTGGGATGTGACTTAGATATTTTGATGTTGCATTTGTTCCTAGATTCATGTCAATATTAGCATTTTCATTATGGTTGTGACCTTGTCTAAGCGGATATCTGAGAATGCACTGCCACTCCAATCATAAACAACCTTAGTTGCTCTTCCTGACATGTGATCAGTGATAATGATTTTGATTCCTTTTATTAACTTCAGTTTTTTTTGTATGTTTCATTTCATTAATTAACCCTTTATTTGTATGATATATCATCCACATGTAATGCAGGTACCGCTGAGTTCATGGCCCCAGAGATTGTCAACTATGAGCCGCTGTGCCTTGCCACAGACATGTGGGCCATTGGGGTGATAACGTATATCTTGTAAGTTACTTGACACATAGTATCATTAGGGTAGGTCTGTAGTGTTGGAGGCAGTGGCAGTAAGTTGCTGCTGCTGTTTGGTCTCTGGTTTGGGACTTACAAAAAAATTGAGTTCTTTGATATTTTTCTTAGCTTTATATTTTTAAGTGAAATTGATGCTCTTGCACTATCTTAACCCATTGCTGATGTGGACTATGAATTTGGTGCGGGCATGCCAGATGTGAGGTTGGTGGAATGAGGGAGACTTGTGCTTTGCCCCACAACTGTTTTTTCAGCCCAACTCATGCTCATTTGTACATTAGAGTACTGAAAATCTCCACTTCATTGTATTTCATCATATTGTGAGACTTATAATGGACACTGTTATGCTTTGGCAATATTTAGACGAATAATACCTATAGTTTAGTCTACATATAGGAAGAAAATATGTTGTATACTCAGTGTACGATCACTTTAACAAATTCATGGTACAAGAAATATGAAGTTTGGTGAAATATTTTCTCTACTGTAATAAAGAAAAAAAAAATTAAACTCCGCAATGGGTTAATATAGATTTCCTTTTTCTGGTATGTGATTTTGGATGTACGCTGTTATTATTCCATAGATTTAATACATGGGAACTGATTGATGTATGTAAAGTATAGTATGACTTTACAGACTTTAAAACAAAATGGTTTAATGTGCCTAATGATGCAATAACTACTACTTGTAAAGGCTCTCTTGTTGGTCAGTGGATTAACTACCAGCAATTTAATTCTCTGAATAAAGCTGAATAAACCTCTTATTTAACATGATCTAAATCTCCATAACAGTATTATTGCTATAAAGGAACCTTACTCTTTATGTATATTTTGACAGAACAGTAAAACTAATTTTATTATAGCACAGTTAACCAAACCATTCAGAACATACATTGTTTATGAATTTCATACAGACACATGTGTAAGCATTGAGGGCCTTGAATTCATAATGAAAATGTATGATAATGAGTCATAGAATATGAGAAAATTTATTTTATTTCATATGGAATAACTTGGTCACTTCAGGTAAAAGATATATTTATATTTTTTTCATTTGTTCATACATATATATATTTACATTAGACATAATAGACTTACATATACAATAGAGGAATAAAATGTTTTTTGGAATCCATAAATTTGTTTTTGTATTAAAAAAAAAAAAATGGAAATTAAACATTAAAATACTTCCTGTCTTCACATATACTTAACTACATAGTTCTATAAACATACATGTATGCTTGTATGTAATGTTCAAGTTCTAGAGGTGTCATTTGATTGTTATTTTTTAGATTCTGAGGTACATCCCTTTGATAAAAAGTTGATTGAATTGGGGTTGGTAACATACGTCAATAGTTCAAAATGATATTGGTGGCTTTTAAGATGGAATGTTGTTTTTCGTTGTTGTAGAGGATGTCATTGATTGTTGTTTCAAATGGAATATTATGGGATTTTAAACTTAATGATATTAATCATGAGTTCACTTTTATTTTAGTAGAGGTTTAGTGTTACCAGATCTGATCTCTTACTTTTTATATTTTTATTATTTTCTAACTTTTTCATTTCCTCTTGCAGATTGTCAGGGGCTTCTCCTTTCCTTGGTGATTCACAACAGGAAACTTATAACAACATAACTGCTGTAGATTTTGGATTTGATGATGAAGATTTTTCTGGGACATCTGACCTTGCAAAGGACTTCATTAGCCAGTTATTGATAAAAGATCCTAGGTGAGAGAATGGTCATTTTA
>BOPN01000801.1:386236-391236 GCA_017312705.2 Penaeus japonicus
GCGTAAGTGTGTTAGAGTGAGTGTGAGAGTGAGTGAGTGTGTGTAAGTGTGAGTGTAAGATTGTGAGTGTCAGAGTGAGAGTAAGTGAGAGTGAGTGTGGGTGTGAGAGGGAGCGTGAGTGTGAGAGTGAGTGTGAGTGTGAGTGTGAGTGTGAGAGTGAGAGTGAGTGTGAGTGTGTGTAAGAGTGTGTGTGTGTGTGTGAGTGTGACTGTGAAAGTGAGTGTGAGAGTGAGTGTTAGTGTAAGTGTGAGCGTGAGTGTAAGTGTGAGTGTGAGAGTGAGTGTGTGTGAGTGTGAGACTGATTGTGAGTGAGTGTGAGAGTGAGTGTAAGTGTGAGAGTGAGTGTGAGAGTGAGTGTGAGTGAGAGTGAGTGCGAGAATGAGAGTGAGTGTGAGTATGTGAGTGAGAGTGAATGTGAGAGTGAGAGTGAGTGTGAGAGTGAGTGTGAATGTGAGTGTGAGAGTGAGAGGGAGCGTGAGAGTGTGTGAGAGTGAGTGTGATAGGGAGAGTGGGAGTGAGAGTGAGTGTGAGTGCGAGAATGATAGTGAGTGTGAGAGTGAGTGTGTGTGTGAGTGAACGTGAGACGTGAGAGAGAGAGAGAGAGAGAGAGAGAGAGAGAGAGAGAGAGAGAGAGAGAGAGAGAGAGAGAGAGAGAGAGAGAGAGAGAGAGAGAGAGACACACACAGAGACACAGAGACATAGAGAGACAGAGAGACAGAGAGACAGAGAGACAGAGAGACAGAGAGACAGAGAGACAGAGAGACAGAGAGACAGAGAGACAGAGAGACAGAGAGACAGAGAGACAGAGAGACAGAGACAGAGAGCGAGAGAGTGATAAATAAAAGTGACAGAAGAGAGAGAAAGAGAGGAGAGCGTGAGGACAGCGTGAGGACAGCAGAAGGAAAATGCAGGAATTCACGGCGAATCACATCCACCATCTGCAGCGTTTGTATGCAGCGTCGGCCAGCCATGACGGCGCTGTTTATCTGAGCCTTGTTAAAGGGGATTTCGCACATTAAGGGGACTATTGACTCATACTGACTTAAATCAGGATCTAAGAACGGGGCGTACTGTATGTTCTCTTGGTCGGGGTTCTTTATCCCTTTTTCGGACTTGAGAATGGGAGATCCTCTTTTCCATATTTCTTTTTCTGTCCTGTATGTCTGTACCGTTCTCTCCATCTCTGCTCTACCTCTGTCTGCCTCTGGCTCTGGCTCTGCCTTTGCCTCTGCTTCTGTCTCTGCCTCTGCCTCTGCCTCTGCCTCTGCCTCTGCCTCTGCCTCTGCCTCTGCCTCTGCCTCTGCCTCTGCCTCTGCCTCTGCCTCTGCCTCTGCCTCTGCCTCTGCCCCTGCCTCTGCCCCTGCTTCTGCCCCTGCTTCTGCTTCTGCTTCTCTCTCTCTCCCTTTCTTCCTTTCTCCCTTTCTCTCTCTCTCTCTCTCTCTCTCTCTCTCTCTCTCTCTCTCTCTCTCTCTCTCTCTCTCTCTCTCTCTCTCTCTCTCTCTCTCTCTCTCTCTCTCTCTCTCTCTCGCTCCCTCTCTCTCTCTCTCTCTCCCTCTCTCTCTCTCTCTCCCTCTCTCTCCCTCTCTCTCCCTCTCTCTCCCTCTCTCTCTCTCTCTCTCTCTCTCTCTCCCTCTCTCTCCCTCTCTCTCCCTCTCTCTCCCTCTCTCTCCCTCTCTCTCCCTCTCTCTCCCTCTCTCCTTCTCTCCCTCTCGCTCCCCCTCCCTCTCACTTAAACGTTTCATTTATTCATGAATACCTCATACAGCTGTGAAGGCCAGTAACGTTATTCCTGGAGTGCAATGAATAAGATTGCATCGGGATTGCAAAGATGTGAAGCTTCAAGACGCGGGCCAATAAGCGTTCGAAACATGGCGTGACTGCTGCGGCTCGTGCGGCGATTTCCAGGGTCGTGTTATAGTCTGAAGTTAGTGAGGGTGGAAATGTATTGGCGGTTGTTTATGCTCACTTGTCTGTTATCATATAATAGTGAAGCCGTTTGCTTGTCACGCATTTGCGGCGTTTAGTGGATAGAATTACATGTCAAAGATTAAGAATTTGATATCTCAGTAGGCACCAAAAAAGGAGAAGCAGTAACAACAACAAAAAATTATCTCCTCCCCTAAGTATGTAGACTGCAAGCATAACAAGAAATTGTCTTCAGTTCCGTGGTAGCCAAGGAATTGTTTTTGTGCCGAAGACAAGCAAACAAAAATGTATACTAAGAGAGGCTTTAAGTATAGGTTGCATGACAGGACTGTTGCAAAACATGTTTTATTACGCAACAGTTTCCTGTAGTTGATAGAAGCACAAAATGGCATCTACATAAGTGTATGTATTTGCAATTTTTATGTTTTTTTTTAATTTTTTTCACATTTTCTTAACGACCTTATTCCAACACCTTGTTTATTTACACGATTCCTCTTGTCTTTTCAGGTAAGTTAACCTAATCTGTAGCGTGAACGTTTACGGTAAGTGACTTTCCTCTGTTGTTGTCTTTTTCCTTCTCTTTTCCTTTCATTTCTCCCTTTCGGTCAACGCGAATTCAGCGCATCGAGTGCCTCTCCGGTCGCAATACCTCCGGCGGTTCTCGGTCGGCCCGGTGGCATTCAGCGGTTGCGTGCGGGGATTTGCGACCTTTAAAGTTCAGCTCATCCTGATACAGAGCGCTGGTTTATATTTAAGGAACTTTGATTGGGGAGATACGCAGGGGAGTGGGGGTTTCAGGAAGCTTTTGGATCATTGAGATATGTGTTTCTACTTCTCACGTAGCCCACCCGAACGCGCACAAGCACACAAATACACAAGCACACAAAGGCACAAGCACATAAACACACACACACACACAGAGGGGGAGGGTGAAGGAAAGGGAAAGGGAGAAGGAGAGGGTGAGAGAGCGAGTGAGGGTGAGAGAGCGAGTGAGGGTGAGGGTGAGGGTGAGGGTGAGGGAGAGGGAGAGGGAGAGGGAGAGGGAGAGGGAGAGGGAGAAGGAGAGGGAGAGGGAGAGGGAGAGGGAGAGGGAGAAGGAGAGGGAGAAGGAGAAGGAGAGGGGGAAGGAGAGGGAGAAGGAGAGGGAGAAGGAGAAGGAGAGGGAGAGGGGTGAGAGAGAGGGAGAGGGGTGAGAGAGGGGGAGAGGGGTGAGAGAGAGGGAGAGGGGTGAGAGAGAGGGAGAGAGAGAGAGAGAGAGAGAGAGAGAGAGAGAGAGAGAGAGAGAGAGAGAGAGAGAGAGAGAGAGAGAGAGAGAGAGAGAGAGAGAGAGAGAGAGAGAGAGAGAGAGAGAGAGAGAGGGAGAGAGAGAGAGGAGAGGGAGAGAGAGGGAGAGGGGGAGAGAGAGGGAGAGGGGTGAGAGAGGGGGGTGAGGGAGAAGGGTGAAGGAGAGGGGAGAGGGGTGAGAGAGGGAGAGGGGTGAGGGGAGAGAGAGAGAAGGATAAGGATAAGCCAAACTTGCGGAACAGATGCTACGCCGGGATTGTATGCATGTGCTGACTCGTGAGAGAATGTGCCAACGAGTGTTGACTCGGTCAGAGCTTGTTCCTTACCCAACGCAGTGCCCAGCTACGTCAGTAACCGCCAGGTGACAGTGGAAACTCACGAGTTTGGACGGAACTCAATCTGTCGACCAAGGGGATGTGAAGTCGACACGCTACCACTGAGCTACCAGACAGCTAGAGAGAGAGAGAGAGAGAGAGAGAGAGAGAGAGAGAGAGAGAGAGAGAGAGAGAGAGAGAGAGAGAGAGAGGGAGAGGGAGAGGGGAGTATGTTGCAAAAAATGTTGTCAGTACATTAAAGCAGATTTGCAATTGATTGTTTTTTCATGTGACAAAAATAAAATCAATTTCTAACTTTCGAAGAATTCCATCTTGTATTTTATTTTAGAAATGGTAGAAAATGGGTCGAATGTCCCGTGTTAGGCCCAGAGCCAAAATCTATTATTACGTTTCAAACGCGGTGTAAATACAGTCAGCACCGTAAACAAATCGGCCGGTACACCGGCGATGTTCGTGCGCGCACAGGAAGTGTGCGCTTCCGAACTTCTGAATGGCAGATTCCGTGCTGCTTGGAATGGAGTGATGAGACGTTGGAGAGTGGGGTTAGGGGGAGGGAAAAGGAAGGGAGGAAATGGGAGAGAAAGGGAGGAAGAAGGGAATGGGGAATAGGCAATGGGAGGAGAGGGGAGAATGCAAAGAATGTAATGAATGCAGATGTGTGTATACGGGTTATTATACGGAATACCATTTTTTCATGAATGGAGAGAGGGGAGGGGGTGTCGGAAGAGGAAAAGGGGAAAGAACAGAATGGAAATGGTAATAGTAATAGCAAGGATGTAGAGGATGCAGTGGTGTGCAGGTTGATAATACGCACGCTCTTTTTTCATGGGATGGAAAGAGAGGGAATGAAAGAGAAGAGTAAAGTGATAAAGAATATAAAGGATGTAGAGTATGTAGATGTGCATATGCAGAGGTATATAAATGGAATTCTAGAGATCTTTAGGTGAAAAACTCCTCTTAACGAAATGGATTGACCTACAATTCGTGTGACCGTGGTTGCTATGGCACCACCCGCAGCCGGCGGGGGAAGAGGAAACTCTGAATAGCAATAAGAGATGTAAATGGCGATAATTATTAAAGGGAAAACGATAACATATATCAGTAAATATAACAACAGTAATGATGATGATAATAGATAGTATGTCAAGGCTAATGTTGGTAATGATGAGAGATGCACTAAAGATTATATTGAGAGAAAGACTAAAACGAGGACTAACAATGACATAATCAGAGGTTGATTGAGACGAGGACTGAGATGGAGATAGATGGAGACTGGGGTGGAGAATGGAGATGGGAGAGAGAAAAAGAGAAAGAGATAGAGACAAACAGAGAGAACGAAAAAGGAGAAACCAGGAAAAGAAGGAGGAAGGGAAAGGAGAGAAGAAAAGAGGCCGTAAGCCAGGCAAAACGCTGTATGCAAACAAAAACAAAGAGAGAAAGCACAAAAAGATAAGA
>BOPN01000801.1:398736-402197 GCA_017312705.2 Penaeus japonicus
CACTACCACTACCACTACCACTACCACTACCACTACCACTACTACTACTACTACTACTACTACTACTACTACTACTACTACTACTACTACTACTACTACTACTACTACTACTACTACTACTACTACTACTGCTACTACTACTACTACTACTACTACTACTACTACTACTACTACTACTGCAGCTGCTACTGCTACTACTGCTGCTACTACTGCTGCTACTATTACTGCTACTACTGCTACTATTACTACTGCTATTACTGCTACTATTACTGCTACAACTTTACTACTACTACTATACTACTACTACCACCACCACCACTACTACAACAACTATTACTAATAATGATGATGAGTAAGGATGATGACGATGGTGGTGATTGCATTAGCAGTAGTAATAGTAATAATGATAATAATGATAATAATGATAATTACTATAATGACAATAATAACAACAGCAATTTGGATATTATTATTAATATGGTTACTGAAGATGATTGGGATGATAATGATGCTAACGATCAAGACAACGTGATTTTTAACAATAGTGATTATAACAAAGATGACAATACTGGCGACGTGATTGGCGTCTTAGATGCACTGGGAGATGAAGGGAAGACGGCCCCGGTTTCACAAGAGCTTTGGGAAGGGAAGGGAGCGGGAGGGGGAAAGCGGGAGAGAGGGAGGGGGAAATAGGGAGGAAGAGGGAGGGGGAAAGCGGGAGAGAGGGAGGGGGAAATAGGGAGGAAGAGGGAGGGGGAAAGCGGGAGAGAGGGAGGGGGAAATAGGGAGGAAGAGGGAGGGGGAAAGCGGGAGAGAGGGAGGGGGAAATAGGGAGGAAGAGGGAGGGGGAAAGCGGGAGAGAGGGAGGGGGAAATAGGGAGGAAGAGGGAGGGGGAAAGCGGGAGAGAGGGAGGGGGAAATAGGGAGGAAGAGGGAGGGGGAAAGCGGGAGAGAGGGAGGGGGAAATAGGGAGGAAGAGGGAGGGGGAAAGCGGGAGAGAGGGAGGGGGAAATAGGGAGGAAGAGGGAGGGGGAAAGCGGGAGAGAGGGAGGGGGAAATAGGGAGGAAGAGGGAGGGGGAAAGCGGGAGAGAGGGAGGGGGAAATAGGGAGGAAGAGGGAGGGGGAAAGCGGGAGAGAGGGAGGGGGAAATAGGGAGGAAGAGGGAGGGGGAAAGCGGGAGAGAGGGAGGGGGAAATAGGGAGGAAGAGGGAGGGGGAAAGCGGGAGAGAGGGAGGGGGAAATAGGGAGGAAGAGGGAGGGGGAAAGCGGGAGAGAGGGAGGGGGAAATAGGGAGGAAGAGGGAGGGGGAAAGCGGGAGAGAGGGAGGGGGAAATAGGGAGGAAGAGGGAGGGGGAAAGCGGGAGAGAGGGAGGGGGAAATAGGGAGGAAGAGGGAGGGGGAAAGCGGGAGAGAGGGAGGGGGAAATAGGGAGGAAGAGGGAGGGGGAAAGCGGGAGAGAGGGAGGGGGAAATAGGGAGGAAGAGGGAGGGGGAAAGCGGGAGAGAGGGAGGGGGAAATAGGGAGGAAGAGGGAGGGGGAAAGCGGGAGAGAGGGAGGGGGAAATAGGGAGGAAGAGGGAGGGGGAAAGCGGGAGAGAGGGAGGGGGAAATAGGGAGGAAGAGGGAGGGGGAAAGCGGGAGAGAGGGAGGGGGAAATAGGGAGGAAGAGGGAGGGGGAAAGCGGGAGAGAGGGAGGGGGAAATAGGGAGGAAGAGGGAGGGGGAAAGCGGGAGAGAGGGAGGGGGAAATAGGGAGGAAGAGGGAGGGGGAAAGCGGGAGAGAGGGAGGGGGAAATAGGGAGGAAGAGGGAGGGGGAAAGCGGGAGAGAGGGAGGGGGAAATAGGGAGGAAGAGGGAGGGGGAAAGCGGGAGAGAGGGAGGGGGAAATAGGGAGGAAGAGGGAGGGGGAAAGCGGGAGAGAGGGAGGGGGAAATAGGGAGGAAGAGGGAGGGGGAAAGCGGGAGAGAGGGAGGGGGAAATAGGGAGGAAGAGGGAGGGGGAAAGCGGGAGAGAGGGAGGGGGAAATAGGGAGGAAGAGGGAGGGGGAAAGCGGGAGAGAGGGAGGGGGAAATAGGGAGGAAGAGGGAGGGGGAAAGCGGGAGAGAGGGAGGGGGAAATAGGGAGGAAGAGGGAGGGGGAAAGCGGGAGAGAGGGAGGGGGAAATAGGGAGGAAGAGGGAGGGGGAAAGCGGGAGAGAGGGAGGGGGAAATAGGGAGGAAGAGGGAGGGGGAAAGCGGGAGAGAGGGAGGGGGAAATAGGGAGGAAGAGGGAGGGGGAAAGCGGGAGAGAGGGAGGGGGAAATAGGGAGGAAGAGGGAGGGGGAAAGCGGGAGAGAGGGAGGGGGAAATAGGGAGGAAGAGGGAGGGGGAAAGCGGGAGAGAGGGAGGGGGAAATAGGGAGGAAGAGGGAGGGGGAAAGCGGGAGAGAGGGAGGGGGAAATAGGGAGGAAGAGGGAGGGGGAAAGCGGGAGAGAGGGAGGGGGAAATAGGGAGGAAGAGGGAGGGGGAAAGCGGGAGAGAGGGAGGGGGAAATAGGGAGGAAGAGGGAGGGGGAAAGCGGGAGAGAGGGAGGGGGAAATAGGGAGGAAGAGGGAGGGGGAAAGCGGGAGAGAGGGAGGGGGAAATAGGGAGGAAGAGGGAGGGGGAAAGCGGGAGAGAGGGAGGGGGAAATAGGGAGGAAGAGGGAGGGGGAAAGCGGGAGAGAGGGAGGGGGAAATAGGGAGGAAGAGGGAGGGGGAAAGCGGGAGAGAGGGAGGGGGAAATAGGGAGGAAGAGGGAGGGGGAAAGCGGGAGAGAGGGAGGGGGAAATAGGGAGGAAGAGGGAGGGGGAAAGCGGGAGAGAGGGAGGGGGAAATAGGGAGGAAGAGGGAGGGGGAAAGCGGGAGAGAGGGAGGGGGAAATAGGGAGGAAGAGGGAGGGGGAAAGCGGGAGAGAGGGAGGGGGAAATAGGGAGGAAGAGGGAGGGGGAAAGCGGGAGAGAGGGAGGGGGAAATAGGGAGGAAGAGGGAGGGGGAAAGCGGGAGAGAGGGAGGGGGAAATAGGGAGGAAGAGGGAGGGGGAAAGCGGGAGAGAGGGAGGGGGAAATAGGGAGGAAGAGGGAGGGGGAAAGCGGGAGAGAGGGAGGGGGAAATAGGGAGGAAGAGGGAGGGGGAAAGCGGGAGAGAGGGAGGGGGAAATAGGGAGGAAGAGGGAGGGGGAAAGCGGGAGAGAGGGAGGGGGAAATAGGGAGGAAGAGGGAGGGGGAAAGCGGGAGAGAGGGAGGGGGAAATAGGGAGGAAGAGGGAGGGGGAAAGCGGGAGAGAGGGAGGGGGAAATAGGGAGGAAGAGGGAGGGGGAAAGCGGGAGAGAGGGAGGGGGAAATAGGGAGGAAGAGGGAGGGGGAAAGCGGGAGAGAGGGAGGGGGAAATAGGGAGGAAGAGGGAGGGGGAAAGCGGGAGAGAGGGAGGGGGAAATAGGGAGGAAG
>BOPN01000802.1:2500-5000 GCA_017312705.2 Penaeus japonicus
ATGTATGTGTGTATGTATGTATGTATATTTGCACGTGTGTATGTATGTACGTATGTATGCATTTATATATGTATGTACGTACGTACGTACGTACGTATGTATATATGTATGTATGTATGTATGCATGTGTATATATATATATGTATATATATATATATATATATATATATATATATATATATATATATGTGTGTGTGTGTGTGTGTGTGTGTGTGTGTGTGTGTGTGTGTGTGTGTGTGTGTGTGTGTGTGTGTGTGTGTGTGTGTGTGTGTGTGTGTGTGTGTGTGTGTGTGTGTGTGTGTGTGTGTGTGTGTGTGTGTGTGTGTGTGTGTGTGCCCGTACATACATTAATATTTGCACATGCATGTACATGCGTGGCTGCATGTGCGTGCATCGCAAAAGCACAAAAGAACATAAATAGGAAACAGAAATCGAGTCAAAGCAGGAAAGAAAAAGAAAAAGAAAGAAAGAAAAAAAACGAGCAAATCTCCGGAGGACAGTCAGGGGGACACTAATCACATACAGTCATCATTGATTTATTGTTGTTGCATATCATCGTCTGCACGATTCATCACGCCCTTCAATATCCTCATCCTACCTCATTCCTGCCGTGACCTGACCTGGTTGTTCGTGGCTCGTGGTCTGCCAGCTATTTGGTTGTTTATTTGTTTAGCTTTTTTTTCCTGTCTGTCTAGTTAAGTTAGCTGTCTGGATGCCTATCGATTTATTTGCTTGTTAACAAATCCTTTTTATATATCCATATGTATACAAAAAAGACCTGATATATATGATAATCTTTATATCAATGCTTAATCTTTATATAAATCATTATCTTTCTTTATATCCATCTAAACCAAAATTACAAAACATATCTCCTTGTCTTTGTTTTGTTTTTTTCTTTCTTTCTTTTTTCTCTCTCCCCATATTCGCTTCAATCTTCCTCTTTTGTTTAGATATTTAAATTGATCTAATTATCTGTGTCCCAGGATTCTCTCTCCTTCCTGTCACCCGTAATGACACAACTGGCATATCTACCTTGTTAATGATGTGTACACAAGATCAATCAATTTGCTATCCACTGGCTTTTTCTCTCGTCTTCAACCCTTTCATGGTAATAATGATTATCATTTGTCCTTTCACTTCTCCCCTTCTCTAACGTTTATTTATTTCCGGTCTTGAACTATTATACAGATTTATTTTGTTTATCTTTTTTTAATTATTAATATCTTCTATTTCTTAAAACTGCCTTCTAATTATCTTTCTTTATCGTACCCTTTTTATAATTAGAGAAAGCTCATTATTATTCTAACAACTGGTTCAAAGATACACCCACTCTAAAATATATCTTTATTGTATCTTTCATTAACATGCTTGTCACCAAACACGTAAATTATCTGTTTCGAATAATGAAGAGAACAAAGAAACATTGGTAAAGGAAAGAGGAGGAATAAAAATGTCGGTCTGTCGAAGGGAATAGTGATATTGATATTGATAATGATGATGATAATGAAAATAATGAAGGTGATAATGTGAACGATACTGAGCGATAATGATAATAATAATGCAAGTGATAATAAGAATGGTTATGATAAAGATGAAGACAATGAGGATGATGCAAAGGATGATAATAAGGATACTAAGGATAATGAAGGAAATAATAATAATGAATAATGATAAAATAGCAATAACAATAGTAGTAATAACAGTAATAATATTTACATTCCGAAAGCTTGCAAAAAAACAATGCAAACTTTAAACTTCAGTCTCCATTTTATTTATCGCTTGCATATATATATATATATATATAATATATATATATATATATATATATATATATATATATATTTATATATATATATATATATATATATATATATAAAACAAGAAAAAGAAAAAAAAAAAAAAAAAAAAAAAAAACAGCGAATTTACGAGGTCGAAGTTCTCCCCCTCACGCCCTTTCCATGCCAATCCACGAGTCAGATCTGTCTCTGGGCGCCCAAGTGACACCCAGCACAGTTAACAAGGAACGGGCTGGGCGCACGGGCGTGATCTTGCATAATCCCGTGGTTGCAACGCATGCAAGAATTGCAAGGGCAGTAAAATGCATGTTTATGTGTCGAGAGATTTGGGATATGGTGAATGGCTATGGATTATTGGAAATTAATGAGTGATGGATACAATCAATACGGAGTGTGATATTAGCAATTAGGGAAATGATTTTGATTAATGATGAGATCATATAACATCGAAACTGACAGTACATTAACAAATAATTCTTATGAACGATTTGATTATACACCGTACAGATAAATAAAAGCAGGGTTAAATTTAAACTATTCAAATTTAAATCTAGGGAGTTAAGTATAAATTGTCAATTCGGCAGTTTTGTAAAACTCTACGGTTCCACAACACCGCATTTAACTACCAATATCTCGTTGCACAAAAAATATAGATTATCAAGTTCATCGGAGAAATAAAAATATTTACATTATTTTGTTAA
>BOPN01000802.1:29435-39435 GCA_017312705.2 Penaeus japonicus
ACACACATAAACACACACACAGACACACACACACACACACAAACAAACACATTCACGGAAAGAAAAAAACAAAAAACAAAACAAAACAAAACAAAAAGAAAACAGTACAAGTAAAAAAAGTGTGATTTACACCAAGAAGCTTAAGAGTATATTACCGACAGTATACGGGATAACACGAGAGGGGAGGCTGGCGATGTTATCAGCTATAGTGAAGCAACACCTCAATCTCCTACTGGACCCCCCCACCCCCACCCCCACCCCCCCACCCCCCCAAAACCCCCACCCCCACGCCCTTCCCCCAACCGGGTAACGTGACGTAGCATTACTCGCCGCGGATCATGTCTTCCGAGGAACTGTGGGGGGGAGGAGAGAGATGGGGGGAGGGGGGAGGGGGGGAGGGGGGGCTTATGACATACACATACATGCTGTACCTCCCCCCCCCCCCCTCCCTGTAAACAACAAGACAACTCCCTTGTCTCAATACATTCCTCACATCACTGTTTGTCTTGACGACATGAGTGTGGGGGAGGAGAGATGAAGGGTGGGGGGTGGGGGGGTGGGGGAGCTCATAATAATGGCATAGCCTTTTCCTTTCCCTTCCCCCACTCTTCTTCTCTCTCTTCTTTTCTCTCTCCTTCCTCTATCTTCTCTCTCTCCTTCCCCTTCCTCTCTCCCTTCTCCTTCCTCTCTCCCTCCCCCTTCCCCTTCCTCTCTCCCTTCCCCTCCCTCCCCCCTTCCTCTCCATTTCTCCCTTCCCCTTCCTCTCTTCCTTCCCCTCCCTCCCCCATTCCTCTCCATCTCTCCCTTCCCCTCCTGCTTCCCCTCCCCCTCTCCATCCCCTTTCCTCCTCCCTACCTCTCTATCCCCTCCCCCTACCCCTCAACATCCCCCTCTCCCCTTCCCTCACCATCCCTTCCCCCCTCCCCCTCCCTACCTCACCATCTCTACCCCCTCCCTACCTCACCATCCCTACCCCCTTCCCCTCACCCCATCCCCCTTCCCCTCCCCCCCCACACCCCACCCCACACCGCCACGTCAGTCAGTCAGTCAGTCAGTCAGTCGGTCCGGCTTTGAGATATTAGTCACAAAACAAAAGACGAACCGACTGCGCTCATCTCTTGTGCAATACGAACCATCATAACTTAAGGGTATCAAAAGAGAAAATCACGTATGTCCATTACCTAAAATAGTCTAAATCGGAGATAAATCATATCTGGTGTTGATGATGTTGCAAAAAAAGCGAGCCGATGCATGATTCGTGAAAGTAGATTTATTATAAAAAAAAATCACGCTAGTCAATAGAGGTTTTATGTAACCGCTAATCCCTATGCGGCTATAGAGTGAACTATAATTTGTTGCGAGAGATGTAGAGGGCGAGAAAGAGGGAGAAAGAGGGAGCGGGAGGGAGGGTAAGAAAGAGGGAGAAAGAGGGAGAAAGAGGGAGCGGGAGGGAGAAAGAGGGAGCGGGAGGGAGGGAGAGAGAGAGGGAGAGAGAGAGAGAGAGTAGAAAATAAACTGAAGGAAAAAATATAGATAGATAGATAGATAGATAGATAGAGGGAGAGAGAAGAAAATAAACTGAAGGAGAAAATATAGATAGATAAATAAATAGATAGATAGATAGACAGAGATAGATAGATAGATAGATAGAGAGAGAGAGAGAGAGAAAGAAAGAAAGAGAGAAAGAGAGAAAGAGAAAGAGAGAGAGAAAGAGAGAGAGAGAGAGAGAAAGAGAAAAAGAGAGAGAAGTGGGGATCAGCGTCTCCACACACGCCCCGAGACTCGAAGCTCCCAGCCGAAGCGACCGCGAGCTCGCGAAGCACACTCTCATGTTTAAAATATCCTCTTGGAATTTTAAGTACAGGGCTCGAGGCATGCGGTAGAACATAAAAATCTCAAATCAACCGGAAGATGCATTCCCCCAAGAACGCCCACGACTCGCCAGTGTTGAATCCGCGGCAATATTCCTAATTGGGGGGCGGGGCGGGCCGTTCCAGGCGCGCGCTCGCCCGCCCGCACCAGCAGTTCCAACTCCGTGCGCTGGAATACGGGGCGGTGGCTTAGGTGATGCTGAGACGCGCTGGACCGCAATAAAGGAAATGGCCAGAGAGTCGTTGGGGATTCGTCAATGTCTTCGGCGGGGAGGTTGGCTGTAATATGTGAATTGGACTTCACTATTTTTATATTGCGTGTATCATTTGTTGCTCTCTTTTTCTGTCTGTTTGTCTGTCTGTCTGTGTGTTTTCTGTCTGTTTGTCTGTCTGTCTAAGTCTGTCTGTCTGTCTTGTCCTTTCAGTTTGTTTTTCTTTCTCTTCTGATTTCTCTCTTTCTCTCTCTCACTCTTTTCTTTCACTTTATTTCCCTCTCTCTGACTCTCTCTCTCTCTCTCTCTCTCTCTCTCTCTCTCTCTCTCTCTCTCTCTCTCTCTCTCTCTCTCTCTCTCTCTCTCTCTCTTTCTCTCTCTTCTCTTCCTTCTTTCTTACGGGCTTACGTCGTCTTTTACTTTGATTTGACTTTTGTTGTTTGTTTCCTTTTCGCTCCAAATGTGCGCTTATTTCTCGATTTATCTTTCTTTGTTTTTGTGTGTGTCTTCTATTCCACTCGTGCTTCCATCTTTCTTCTCTTTCTTTTCTGAAGTTTTCTTTTCTCTCCTTTGCTTTCTTCTTTGCCTCTTCTTTCTTCGCATTACGTTATGCTTCTTCCCCCAGACGTGTCTTGTCCTCTCCCTCCCCTCTCTCCTTCCTCCTTCCCTCTCTCTCCCTCTCTCTCTCCCTCTCTCTCCCTCTTTCTCCCTCTCTTGACTACAGGTCCGGTGTGTGTTGTTCCCTCTCGCTCTGACGGTTCTTCTCGCTCCGGTTAGTCTGTTCTTTCGGATAATTAACTCCGTCGACTGACCACGCCTAGAGTACCTTAACCTCGTTATCTCAGACTTAGTTCTTTAATTACAGCGCGCTCGACTGTGTGTGTGTGTGTGTATGTGCCTCTTCCTTTGACGGCTGGCACTCTCCTTCCCTCCTTCCCTCCCTTCTTCCGTCCCTCCCTCCCTCCGTTCGTCCGTCCTTCCGTCCCTCCGTCCGTCCGTCCGTCCGTCCGTCCTCCCTCCTTCCCTTCCTTCCTCCCTCCCTCCGTCCGTCCGTCCGTCCGTCCCTCCCTTCCTCCTTCCCTTCCTCCCACTGTCCCTCCGTCCCTCCTTCCTTCCCTCCCTCCGTCCCTCCCGCACGCTGTTTTTGTCATCTTGCTTTGCTTCGTTTCAACGCGCGTGCAGAGTTTGGGCGTCTTTTTTTTTTTTTTTTTTTTTTTTTTTTTTTTTTTTTTTTTTTTTTAATTCTGTTTACATACATGCAACCGCATATAACATATGCATTTATATGTCGGTTTGTCTGTCTGCCTGTCTCTGTCTCTATCTCTGTCTCTGCCTCTACCACTACCTCTGTCTCTGTCTGTCTTTGTCTCTGTCTCTGTCTCTGTTTCTGTCTCTGTCTATGCCTCTGTCTCTGCCTCTGCCTCTACCACTACCTCTGTCTCTGTCTCTCTCTCTCACACACACACTAATATTTTTATACAATAACTGCCTCTACTTCCAATTAAGTTTATTTCTTATATCATTGTTTTTACTCGAACCATCGCCAATATCTTATCCATTAACCAGCCTCTCTGCGCCTTCCAAGGCAGCTTATGCTAATCTCATCCTACCCTTTGTTGCAAACTATTCAATCGTATTCCTTTTCTCCTTCTATTCTCCCATCTTCTCCTTCCTCTCCTTCTTCTTCCTTGTGGCTTTATCATCCCGTCTCCTCCGCCACTCCTTCCCTCCCTCCCTCCCTCCTTCCTCTCCCTCCCTCCTTCCCTCCTTCTCCTCCCTCACTCCTTCCCCTCCCTCCCTCCTTCCCCTCCCTCCTTCCCTCCCCCCCTCCTTCCCCTCCCTCCCTTCCCACACCCTGACAAAAGGATTATCTGTAAGCTTGCAGTGATCGTGCCTGTGAAGAGGAAAAAGGAGGATTTACAGTGAAGCAAGACAACGCAAGCCGGGGAATGGAGTGGATGGTAAGGGGGAGAGGAGGAGCTTGGTGGGAGGGGGGGATAGGAGGAGAGAGGCGTGAGGAAGGGGGGGCTTTGAGGGAGGTGGGCTTTGAGGAGGAGGGGGCTTTGAGGGAGAGGGGTTTGGGGGGGGCTGTGAGGGGAGAGGAGAGGGGGGGCTTTGTGGGCGAGAGGGGGAGGGAGGGCTTTAAGGGGAAGGGGGGATTTGAGGGGGAGGGGAGAGGGAGAGGGGGAGTATAGAAAGAACAACGGGAAAGAAGGGGGTTTTGGGGAGAGGGTGAAGGGAGGAGGAGGAGGAGGAGGAGGAGTAGATGGAGGAGGGGGGAAGTGGGGAGGGGGATCGTAAGAAGAACTAGGAGGGAGGGAGGGAGGGAGGGGAAGGGGAGGGGGAATGAAGGAAGGGAGGAAGGGAGTAGGATTGATAAAAAAGGGGAGGGATGAGAGGAAGCGGAGGGGATGCGAGGGAGGGAAGGGGAGAGGATGTGAAAGGAAGATGTGGGGGGGGAGGAGAAGGAGGGGGGGAAGGATAAAGAGGTGGGGGGGGGGCAAGGAGTGTAAGGCGAGAGAAGGATGAGAGGAGGGTGCGACGAAAAGGGAGGGAGGGAGGGAGGGAGGGAAGGGCGATGGGAGAAGATGCTTAAGCAGGGAAGGGGAAGGGAGGGAGGTAGGGAGGGAGGAGGAGGAAGATGAGGAAGAGGATAAGGTTGAGAAAGAGAAGAAGAAGAAAGAAGAGGAGTAAGAAGAGGAGGTGTAGGAGGAGGAGGTAGAGCTATAGAAGAGGAAGAGGAGGAAGAAGAATAAATAGAAGACCTAGAGAAGATGAGGAGGAGGAGGGAAAAGAGGGATAGGAAAAGAAGAAGAAGAAGAAGAAGAAGAAGAAGAAGAAATAGAAGAACTTTAGAAGAAGAAGGGGATGAGGAAGAAGAAGAAGAAGAGGAAGAAGAAGAAGAAGAAGAAATAGAAGAATTTTAGAAGAAGAAGAAAAAGAGGAGGAGGAGGAGGCGGAAGAAGAAGAAGAAGAAGAAGAAGAAGAGGGAGAGGAAGTATGGAAGATAACTAATACTACAGAAGAGAGAGAGAGGTACGGACGCCACTTAGTGATGGTGACACGAACAAGCTATGGTGACGCGACGTCGTTGAATATTGTGAAACGGATCGACAAGGGAGTGAGAAGAGGGATTGTGATTGAAAATGGAATCACTTCAATTATCCTTTTTTATGAATAGATTTTGATAATTATTATTTGTGGGTGATTGAAGTATGATCGGTGGAAATGTTATAAAAGGGAAGTCATCGAATTATGAATATTACTAATCGAAAAAAAAAAAAAAAATGTTTAAAACAGATCGCCCCCCCCTCCCTGCCCCCTACCTCCCCCCTGCTTGGCTTTATCAATTAACATAATTAATTTCTTATCCCTTCCCTTCCCTTCCTTCCTGCTTTTCCCTCCTTCCTCCTTCTCTCTAGTTTTCATTACGGATATTTCATCTCCTTCAATTCCTTTTTTCTGGTCTTCCTCTTCCATCACTTTACTCTCTCTTTTCTTGTGAACATGTTCATTATTATATATCTAATATCTATTATTATCATTTATTATTATTAATTATTATCATTATCATAACTTATCATTATTCATTATCATGAATAATTTGATAAATAATAAATAAATGACAAATATTTTAATTATCTCATTATCATTTTCGTTAAATTCATTACTTATATTTCCTTTTATTACCTTATTTCATTACATTATTTTATCATTGTATTACTTCTATTTCATTTTCCGATCACGATGATGATAATGTGTCACCGTCATCATTATTACCACACCATGGAGTATTCCTCTTATTAATTTTATCATCATCATTTCTGTTCTTTGTCATCATCATCATTGTCCACATCTTAGAGCACTTCTCTGAATTGTCATCCATCATCTTCATTTTTTTGGTAATTATCACCCTCATCACTATCATCATCACCATTATCATAATCACTCTCATTAAGTGACTTATGTTCATCACCATCATCATGATTATTCTCCTCCTCCTCGTATTCCTTTTTCTCCTCTCCACCATCTCCTCCTCCTCCTCCTCTACCCCCTCCTCCAACTCCACCACCTCCTCCTCCTTCTCCTTCCCCCCCATCCCTCATTCTCCACCTCCTCCTTCATCCCCTCCTCCACCATCCCCCTCCCCTTCTCCACCCCCCCTTCTCCACCCCCTCCCTCCTCCATCCCTTCTCCCCCCTCCCCAACCCCCATCCCTCCCCATCTCCATCCCCCCCACCTCCTCCTCCTCTTCCTCCTCCTCCTTCTTCGCTTCCTCTTTACGAAGGAGTTACGAGACTGAAAATATTTATTCGGCGAAATTCTCCAATTATCGGCAACCGAACGGGCGTGAGATAGCGAATAAAAAATCACAGCGTCGCGTGTCGGCCGGAGGAGAGAGGAGGGGGGAGGGGAGGGGGGAGGGAGAGGGAGGATGTGGATGGGAGGGGGAGAAAGAGGGAGGGATTGGGGGAGAAGGCGAGGGAAGGAGGGAGGGAGGGAGAAGGANCGCGTGCAGAGTTTGTTTGAGCGTTTTCTGTTTTTTTTTTTTTATTATTATTATTTTTTAATTCTGTTAACATACATGCAACCGCATATAACATATGCATTTATATGTCGGTTTGTCTGTCTGCCTGTCTCTGTCTCTATCTCTGTCTCTGCCTCTACCACTACCTCTGTCTCTGTCTGTCTTTGTCTCTGTCTCTGTCTCTGTTTCTGTCTCTGTCTATGCCTCTGTCTCTGCCTCTGCCTCTACCACTACCTCTGTCTCTGTCTCTCTCTCTCACACACACACTAATATTTTTATACAATAACTGCCTCTACTTCCAATTACGTTTATTTCTTATCATTGTTTTCACTCGAACCATCGCCTATATCTTGTCCATTAACCAGCCTCTCTGCGCCTTCCAAGGCAGCTTATGCTAATCTCATCCTACCCTTTGTTGCAAACTATTCAATCGTATTCCTTTTCTCCTTCTCCTTCTCCTCCTTCTCCTTCCTCTCCTTCTTCTTCCTTGTGGCTTTATCATCCCGTCTCCTCCGCCACTCCTTCCCTCCCTCCCTCCCTCCTTCCTCTCCCTCCCTCCTTCCCTCCTTCTCCTCCCTCACTCCTTCCCCTCCCTCCCTCCTTCCCCTCCCTCCTTCCCTCCCCCCCTCCTTCCCCTCCCTCCTTCCCACACCCCTGACAAGGATTATCTGTAAGCTTGCAGTGATCGATGCCTGTGAAGGAAAAAGGGAGGATTTACGAGTGAAACAAGACAACGCAAGCCGGGGAATGGAGTGGATGGTGGGGGGGAGGGGGAGGGGGGCTTTGAGTGGGGAGTGGGGCTTTTAGGGGAGAGGGGGGCATTGAGAGGAAGGGGGCTTTGAGGGGGAGGTGGGCTTTGAGGAGGAGGGGGGCTTTGAGGGGAGAGGGGAGTGCTTTGAGGGAGAGAGGGAGAGGGGGGTTTCGAGAGGAGGGGGAAAGGGGGATTGAGAGGGGGAGAGGGGAGAGGGGAGAGAGAGGGGCTTTGAGGGGGAGGGGTTTGGGGGGGCTGTGAGGGGGAGGGGTTTGGGGGGGCTGTGAGGGGGAGAGGAGAGGGGGGGGGGCTTTGTGGGGGAGAGGGGGAGGGAGGGCTTTAAGGGGAAGGGGGGCTTTGAGGAGAAGGGTAGAGGGGGATGGGGAGTGTAGGAAGAACATGGGGGGAGAAGGGGGTTTTGGGGAGAAGGTGAAGGGAGGAGGAGGAGGAGGGGGGAAGTGTGGAGGGGGATCGTAAGAACTAGGGAGGAGGGGGGGTGAAGGAAGGGAGGAAGGGGATAGGATTGATAAAAAAAGGGAGGGATGAGAGGAAACGGAGGGGATGCGAGGGAGGGAAGGGGAGGGGATGTGAAAGGAAGATGAGTGGGGGGGGGAGGAGGGGGGGGGGCAAGGAGTGTAAGGGGAGAGAAGGATGAGAAGAGGGTGCGACGAAAAGGGAGGGAGGGAGGGAGGGAGGGAGGGACGGAGGATGGGAGAAGATGCTTAAGCAGGGAAGGGGAATGGAGGGAGGGAGGGAGGGAGGAGGAGGAAGATGAGGAAGAGGATGAGGTTGAGAAAGAGAAGAAGAAGAAAGAAGAGGAGTAAGAGGAGGAGGCGTAGGAGGAGGAGGTAGAGCTATAGAAGAGGAAGAGGAGGAAGGAGAATAAATGGAAGACCTAGAGAAGATGAGGAGGTGGAGGGAAAAGTGGGATAGGAAAGGAGAAGAACAAGAAGAAGAAGAAACAGAAGAACTTTAGAAGAAGAAGAGGAGGAGGATGAAGAAGTAGAAGAAGAAGAAGAAGAAGAAGAAGAAATAGAAGAAGAAGAAGAGGAGGAATAATAATAATAATAATAATAACAGGAGGAGGAAGAAGAAGAAGAAGAAATAGAAGAACTTTAGAAGAAGAGGAGGATAAGGAGAAAGAAGAAGAAGAAGAAGAAGAAGAAGAAGAAGAGGGAGAGGAAGTATGGAAGATAACTAATACTACAGAAGAGAGAGAGGGGTACGGACGCCCCTTAGTGATGGTGACATGAACAAGCTATGGTGACGCGACGCCGTTGAATATTGTGAAACGGATCGCCAAGGGAGTGAGAAGTGGGATTGTGATTGAAAATGGGATCACTTTTATTATCCCTTTTTTTGTGAAGAGAATTTGATAATGATAATCTGTGGGTGATTGAAGTATGGTCGGTGGAAATGTTATAAAAGGGAAGTCATCGAATTATGAATATTACTAATCGAAAAAAAATATATATATACAAACG
The DNA here is from genome assembly GCA_017312705.2 of Penaeus japonicus. Taxonomy (NCBI): domain Eukaryota; kingdom Metazoa; phylum Arthropoda; class Malacostraca; order Decapoda; family Penaeidae; genus Penaeus; species Penaeus japonicus. The sequence continues at coordinate 38,282 of BOPN01000802.1, forward strand.
AAAAAAAATAAATGTCTAATAGCAAAGCAGATCGCCCCCCCTGCCCCCCTGCCTCCCCCCTGCTTGGCTTTATCAATTAACATAATTAATTTCTTATCCCTTCCCTTCCCTTCCTTCCTGCTCTTCCCTCCTTCCTCTTTCTCTAGTTTTCCTTACGGATTTTTCATCTCCTTCATTCCCTTTTTCTGGTCTTCCTCTTCCATCACTTTATTCTCTTTTTTCTTGTGAACATGTTCATTATTATTTATCTAATATTTATTATTATCATTTATTATTATTAATTATTATAATTATCATAACTTATCATTATTCATTATCATGAATAATTTGATAAATAATAAATAAATGATAAATACTTTAATCATCTCATTATCATTTTCGTTATTTTCATTACTTATATTTCCTTTTATTACTTTATTTTATTACATTATTTTATCTTTTTATTACTTCTATTTCATTTTCCGATCACGATGATGATAATGTCTCACCGTCATCATTATTATCACACCATGGAGTATTCCTCTAATTAATTTTATCATCATCATTTCTGTTCATTGCCTTCATCATTATCCACATCTTAGAGCACTTCTCTGAATTGTCATCATCATCATCATCATCATTTTTTGGTACTCATCACACTCATCACTATCATCATCACCATTATCATAATCACTCTCATTAAGTGACTTATGTTCATCACCATCATCATTATTATACTCCTCCTCCTCGTATTCCTTTTTCTCCTCTCCACCATCTCCTCCTCCTCCTCCTCCTCCCCCTCCAGTCCCCTCCTCCCCCATCCCTCCTCCACTCCCCCTCCATCCCCCTCCTTCTCTACTCCACTCCCCCTCCATCCCCCTCCTTCTCTACCTCCTCCTCCACCCCTCTCCCCCATCCCCCCTTCTCCACCCCCTCCCTCCTCCATCCCTCTCCCCCCATTCCCCCTCCTCCATCCCCCTCCCTCCTCCATCCCTCTCCCCTCATCCCCCTTCTCCACCCCCTCCCTCTCCCCTCATCCCTCCATCCCCCTCCCCTTCTCCATCCCCCCCTCACCTCCTCCTCTTCCTCCTCCTCCTCCTTCTTCGCTTCCTCTTTACGAAGGAGTTACGAGACTGAAAATATTTATTCGGCGAAATTCTCCAATTATCGGCAAC
>BOPN01000802.1:61935-64435 GCA_017312705.2 Penaeus japonicus
ACACACACTTCCTGTCATTTATTTATTTTTCTTGTGTGTGTGTGTGTGGGGGGGGGGGGGTGATTAACAGATCAAAAATATATTCTATTACAAATAGAATGAATTCTGTTGATTAACACACGAGAAAAAAATAAACATAAAATGTGAATTTCGTTTTGAATCATCTCTATCGTATCTATTCTTAGTTGATAATTAATCTTTTTGATCAACACACGAAAAAAAAAAATAAATAAAGTATCTTTCTTTTAACAATACATGAAAAAAAAGAAATAATAATAAATTGTAAATCTTGTTTTAAATCCTCTATATCATACTCCTTCTTGGTTTATAATCAGATTCCTTCTAAAACAAATAGATAAAAAAGCTTCGTGCAATTGACAGTCCTCCTCATCCCACCATTCCACTTAACGTATCGACATTACATCCTGATCAGTAGCCTTAGAAGATTTCCTTTAATTTATTAACTTCCATCTCATTTTCCTTCCTTCCCTATTTCCCCCTCCTCTCCTTTGTCACCTCCCTACCTCCCCCCTTCCCCGTGCCCCCCTTAAAGAAATAATAATAAATTGTAAATCTTGTTTTAAATCCTCTATATCATACTCCTTCTTGGTTTATAATCAGATTCCTTCTAAAACAAATAGATAAAAAAGCTTCGTGCAATTGACATATATATACATAAATATACATTTTTATACACACACACACACATACACACTGTTGTATATAGATGAGTGAGTGTGTGTGTGCGTGTGTACAATATATACGTATATATGTATACAAATATATACATTCTGTATATATGATATACATTAGAAGAGAAAATGAGGGAGAATAAAAAGAAAAAAAAAAGAAAAAAAAAAATCCTTCGCCACATAGCATCCTTAGGTGGGCGGTTTCCGTATGTCCAATTCTTGCCGAATATTCCCTATAAATTCCCATGAATCCTCTTAAATTCTTGAGCCTCATCTTAAATTTCTTCTCTCTCTCTCTCTCATCATCATCTCTCCCTTCTTCTTCTTCTCCTTCTCTCCTTACCTCCTCCTTCTCCCCATAGCCCTTCCTTTCTCCTTATCCCCCTCACTCAATTCCTCCCCTTCTTCTTCTCCTTCTCCTCATCCCCCTTAACCTTCCTTCGCCTTCCTTCCTCCCCCCTCCCACCTCCTTCTCCTTCCCCTCTACCACTTCCCCCCTCCACTTCTTCTCCCTCCTTCCCCTACCTCCTCTTTCACACTTTACCCTCCTCCTACCATCCTCCTCCTCCTCCTCCTCCCCCCCCTCCCCTCCACTTCTTCTCCCTCCTTCCCCTAACTCCTCTTTCACGCTTTCCCCTCCTCCCCTCTCCTCCCTACCATCCTCCTCCTCCTCCTCCCCCCCCCCACTCCTCCTCCTCCACCCGCTTAAACTCTCTCAAGTTCTAAACTAAATTTATGTACTATGGGAAAATCTTGCTGAATGCGGCCCCGGTCCCAGCATCATTTATTGAAGTCGGTCAGAGATGTTTATGATCCGTTGGGAATAAAACCCGTATGCTGAAATATGCATGATGCTTGGATGCATGGCGACATGCATGCCTACGTTCGGGCTTTTAATAAATGAGATGAGGAGCAAACTTTCAAATTCATGAAATCAAAAGCAATTTCTTGGCTGGGTTTGGGTGTGGGGATGAAGAGGAGGAGGACGAGGAGGAGAAGGAGGAAAGAAAGAGAGGGAGAAAAAGAAAGAGAGAGAGAGGGGAGGGGGGGAAGAGAGAGGGGGAAAGGGAGAAAGAGAGAGATTGATATTGAGAGAGAGAGAGAAGGAGAAAGAGAGAGAGAAAGCGAAAGAAGAAATGAGAGAGAGAGAGTGAGATAGATAGATAGATAGAGAGAAGGGGGCAGATAGATATATAAACCGAAAGAGAGTTTACAGCACAATTTATTTGACAATACAAATAAAAGATACATAAAAGCCACACAAAAGACAACATTATCAACAACAACAACAACAAGAGCCCCTAACCCCCCCACCTTCACCCCATCCTTACCCGCCACCCCCCCTACCCACATACCACAATTTTAATCACGTTAAAAAAAAGAAGACACACACGACATAACTTTAATTCTTGCCAAATATATAATTCACAGCGATTCTTTCTTTCTTTCTTTCGCCACCCCTATCCCCTCACCCCTCCCTTCCCTTCCCCCCTTCCCCCTTTCACTTATTATGTAGCTGCCTTAATTATGGCGAGTGCGGGAGCGCGCGTGAGTGACGGCCGTGAGTCTAGTTGGTGATGAGTCTTTTGAGGAACCGACGACCAGGAACTAATAACGAGTCCCTTGCAACACCCACTAGTGACAGGTACAATAATTCCAGGGGGCGTAATTAGTGCCGACTGAAAATTAAATGTCAGTTGAGGTCATGCTCGCTTATTTTTTTGTTTCATTTTTTTTTTGGGGGGGGGGTTTGGTTTTCGTTTTTTCTTTCTCTCTTCTCTTGTTCCCTCTCCTTGGCCCCCCTTTTT
>BOPN01000802.1:69435-74435 GCA_017312705.2 Penaeus japonicus
ATGGAAGGGGGGTGAGGGAAGGAGGGAGGGGAGGGAGGGGGTAGGGGAGTAAGGATTAGCGGATAGGGAGTAAGGGGTAGGGGACAAGAGATAGGGGATAGGAGACGAGGGATTAGGGATAGGGAAGAGTGGACAGGGGACAGGGGATGAGGGGGAGGGGAAAAGGGACAAGGGATAGGAAAGAGGGGAGAGGGGTTGGGTTATAGGGTTCAGGGGATAAGAGGATAAGAGGGTGGGGGGTGGGGGTGAGGGTGAAGAAAAGTGAAAAGGATAGAGGGGGGGGGCGTAGGGGATTTTATTTTCAGGGGGGAGGGTCTTCTTACATCAGGGGGTGTGGGGGGTGGGGTCATGGTAGGGGGTGAGGGGAGATAGGGAATTATTTCTTCCTTTTTCTTTTATTTTTCTTGTTTGTAAACGGGGGGAGGGGGGAGGGCAGGAGTATGGGAGACTTTGCTTATGAAATTTGAGGATTCCTTCAGGGGTGGGAGGGGGGGGGGGTGAGGGAAGGAGGGAGAGAGGGAGGGAAGGAGGGAGGGAGGGAGGGAAAGGGGGAGAAGGAGAGAGAGAGAGAGAGAATGAGAAAACAAATAAGAAAAGAGAGAGAGAGAGAGAGAGAGAGAGAGAGAGAGAGAGAGAGCGAGAGAAAGATAGAGAGAGAGAAAAAAAGTGAAAGATAGAGAGAAAAAGAGAAAAAGAGAAAGAGAAAAAGACAGATAACCAGAGAAAGAGAGCAAAAGAAAGAATAAAAGAGCACTAAAGAGCTGGAGCGTCGCCGGCGAGGCAAGGGGCGGGAAGGCCTTTGATAAGAGGAACCGAGGTATCACAGGAGGTGATCCAGGAGGCGGCAGGATAATGTGGGAGTTTCTTTTCCCAAGATGGATAATGTGTTGGGTCTCGTGAGAAAGGGGGAAAAAATAAGAGGCTGGGATCCTATCCTTTTGAGGGGAGGATATGTTTATTTATATATATGTGTGTGTGTGTGTGTGTGTGTGGGTGTGTGTGTGTGTTTGTGTGTGTGTGTGTATGTATGTATGTATATATATATATATATATATATATATATATACATATATATATATATATATATATATATATATATATTTATTTATTTATTTATATATATATATATATATAAATATATATATATATATATATATATATATATATATATATATATATATATATATATATATATATATATATATATATGTATATATATATATATATATATATATATATATATATATATATATATATATATATATATATATATATATATATATAGAGAGAGAGAGAGAGAGAGAGAGAGAGAGAGAGAGAGAGAGAGAACACACACACACACACACACACACACACACACACACACACACACACACACACACACACACACACACACACACACACACACACGCACGCACACACACACACACGCACACACACACAAGGAAGGATGGGCGGTGCAGACGATAAGCTAGATGATAACACACGCTGTTGATTCCATTAGATTCTTTATATCTCAGACTTTTTTTATTTATTATTATTTTTTATCGCAACAGGTATGGCTGCATTTTTTATGGATTGTCATAAGGAGGCTCCTGCCTGAGGTCTCTCCGGGGAGGAAGATCAATCAAAGTAAAAAAAATAGATAGATAAAAGGGTGAAGGTGTGAGAGATACGTATATGTATATGTGTCTATATGTATATGTGTATATATATATATGTATATATATATATATATATATATATATATATATATATATATATATATATATATATATATATATATATAGAGAGAGAGAGAGAGAGAGAGAGAGAGAGAGAGAGAGAGAGAGAGAGAGAGAGAGAGAGAGAGAGAGAGAGAGAGAGAGAAATAGATAGAGAAATATATAGATAGATAGATATAGATAGAGATAGAGAGAGAGAGAGAAATAGAGAAACATAGACAAAGACAGAGAGAAAGACCGCTAGCGCAAGCACGCTATAACAAGAAAGCTGGAGCGAACGAGAGACAACCAAACAACCAGACAGACAGACCTCGTACCCACCTCCATCAGCTCCTCCTCCTCCGCCGCCGTCGCCTCCGCCTCCGCCCTCCGTCTAATCCCGAACGCCCATGATGCTTAACGACGAAACACAAGACACCGAAGTCGAGCGAGAGAAGCCGCTAAGGCGAGCGTTGAGCGAGAACGAGAACGAGAAAAAGGAGCATCGCGCTGTGGCTTCCGGAGGTGGAACAGCGTCGAGTCGGAGAAGGAGGGGGGGAGAGGGATGGGGATGGAGGGGGGAGAGGGGATGGGTGGGTGTGGGGAGGGGGGAGATGGTGGGGAGGGGAGAGGGTGGGTGAGGGAGGGGAGAGGGTGGGTGGGTGGGGAGGGGAAAAGGGAGAGGGGGTGGGTGGGGAGAGGGTGTGGGTAGGTGGGTGTGGGGAGGGGTGGGGGAGAAGGAGGGGGGAGGGGAGGGGGAGGGAGTGTGGGGAGGGGGAGAGGGTGGGTGTGTGTAGGTGTGGGGAGGGGAGAGGGGGTGTGGGTGTGGGGAGGGGGAGGGGAGAGGGTGGTGGTGTGGGAGAGTGGGGTATGGGCGTGGGGGGTGGCTCTTGAACGCCATTACTGCTCAATATATACGCTGATGAAGGCGTTGCAAGGAGGGAGAGACGGGGAGGTGTGGCGCCCCTTGCAGCGGGGGCTATGTCCTCTGTGTCTGGCTGTTGGGCTGTCTGTCTGGCTGTCTGTTTGGCTGTCTCTGTGAGTCTATCTTCCCTTTTTTCACACACATACACACACACAACACACACACATACACACACATACACACACACACACATACACCCCCCACACACACACACACAAACCTACCACCACACACACGCGCCCCACAGACACACACACAGACACACACACATCCCACACACACACAGACACACACAACTCCCCCCCCCCCCACCACCACCACCACCACACACACATATGCATCATATACAATACAATATACAATTATTTTCCATCATCTTCCTCTCTACAGCTTTTTCTACAACCATTTTCTTAACCCTTTCTCACCTCCTCCTACCCCCTCCCCTTCAGTCAACAATTCGTCTTTCCTTCAATGCTTCCTCCCTCCTCCTCCTCCCTCCTTCTTCCTTCCACTGACAAATCATTTTTCCATTTCCTCTCTCCTCCTCCTCCTCCTCTCCCCCTCTCCTTCATCTCTCCCCTTCCCCTCCCACTTTCTATATATACGTTTCATTTCCCCCTCCCCTTCCCCACCTTTATCTCCCTCAGAACTCCAACATTTTTTTTCCTCCCTGCATTCCATTCTCCCTCAATTTCACTTCTCCGTTCTCCTCCCTTTCCCCTCCCTTTTCTTACTCCTCCCCCACCCCCTCCCTTTTCTTACTCCTCCCCACCCCCTCCCTTTTCTTCTCTCCTCCCTCCCTCCCTCCCTCCCCTTCCCCTCTCCTTTCCTCGTCCCCCCTTTTTTCTCTTCTACCTACATTTCATTTCTCTCCCCTCCCCCCCCCCCCCCAATCCTCCCTCCACCCCCCCTCAACTCGTCGCTCAATCCATCACTCTCACTCGCTGTTCCTTCACTGGCAATCTGAAGGAGTAACAATGATTATGTTTTTTTCATTCTCTCTCTTTTTCTCTCTCTGTCTCTCTTGGTTCTTTCTCTTTTATTCTGCTTGTCTCTCTCTCTCTCTCTCTCTCGCTTTTCTCTGTTTTCTTGCTCTCTTCTTTCTTTCTTCTTCTATACTTCTCTTTCAGTACTCTTTGCCTCTGTCTCTTTGTTTTGTTTCTCTCTCTCTCTCTCTTTTTCTTTCTCTTTGATTTTGCTTGTCTCTCTCTCTTTTATCTGTTCTCCTTCTCTCTTCATTCCTCTTCTATACCTCTCTTTCATTTCTCTTCTCTTTGCCTCTGTCTCTTTCTCTTTGTCTCTCTCTCTCTCCTTCCCTTTCTCTCTCTCTCTCTCTCTCTCTCTCTCTCTCTCTCTCCTAAGAGATGTATTTCGAAACAGAATCCTTTTCATTTTTTCTCGTATCTGCAGTTTTGTTGGATCTGACGTGAATTAAATAATGTAATTTTGAGCGTGTGATCCCCCCCTCCCCTCCAACCCCCCCATACCTACCCTTACCCTTACCCCCCTCGTGTTTTTTGCCATTTGTGCAACCAATTTCGTCTGCGTATATGTAATAAACCTGATTCATATTTCCTTGTTTATATATATATTTTTTGTATATATCATTTTATTTACACTGTCCATTTATTGTGCATGGGTTTCGTCAGTATACTATTCAGTGTGTTTATTTTGTCAATCAGTGCATATTGGGAACATTAGCCTAGGCTATAAATATCCCAAATTGATTAGTCTTTAATATGATCACTTCCTAATTATATTACGCCATGACGCCTCACCTATCGTTACAATATCGTCTTCCTCCACCCTCACTCCCACCCCCACCCCACCCCCCTAACCTCAATTCAACTTCCTTATCTTTTGAATCTCCAATAAATAACGGTTAACCTATTTACATCTCGTACAACCCCCTACCCATATACCTTATGTAGTGGGGGGGGGGATGTTTGAATTTCCAATATATAACGGTTAACCTCTTTACTTCTCATACAACCCCCTCTCCACATACCTCATGTAGGGGGAGGTGGGGAGGGGGGCTGAAGGAACCCCTTATCCACATTCTAAAAAAATCGCCCGTTTTGCATCATATGTCGCACCCCCTTATCCAGCTCTTATCCTCCCCCTCTCCCCCCTTCCACCTCATTTTCTACCTTACCTCTATTCCTAACTTTACATCATTCCCCACCCCCAACCCCCGGTCTCCTTCATCAGCCACCTCTCCTAACCCCCCCCCACCCATCCCCATCCTCCATGCTCACCCCACCCCCTCTCTTCTAAGCTCATCCAACCCCCCTCTTCTAGGTTCATCCAAGCCCCCCTCTTCTAAGCTCATCCACCCCCCCCCTCTCTTCTAAGTACCCCCCCCTCCCCCC
>BOPN01000802.1:79435-81935 GCA_017312705.2 Penaeus japonicus
GGAAGGTAGGGAGGAGGGAGGGAGAGGGAGGGAGGAGAGGGAGGGAGGGAGGGAGGGAGAGAGGGAGAAGGAGGGAGGGAGAGGGAGGGAGAGGAAGAGGGAGGAAGGGAGGGAGGGAGGAAGGTAGGGAGAGGAAGAGGGAGGAAGGGAGGGAGAGGGAGGATGGGAGGGAGAGGGAAGGAAGGAGGTAGAGATATAGAGAGGCTGGCCCTATTGAGAGAGAGAGAGATAGAGAGAGAGAGAGAGAGAGAGAGAGAGAGAGAGAGAGAGAGAGAGAGAGAGAGAGAGAGAGAGAGAGAGAGAGAGAGAGAGAGAGAGAGAGAGAGAGAGAGAGAGAGAGAGAAAGCAATAAAGAAAGAAAGAGAGAGAGAGAGAAAGAGATCAAAACAGGGAAAGAAAGAAACAAAATAAGAAAATGAGACTGAAAAAAAGTAACGAAAAATAAATAAATAAAAGAGTAACTGAATTTCGATAACAAATTGGGGAACATCAAACGAAGTCCTTTTTTTTTTTTTTTAGGGAGGAAAAAAGGGAAGAGAAAATCTTGGCCGCAACTAACTCCTCCTTTCCTTCCTCAATTTAACTCTAATTTGCTTCCCTTTCGTCTTCAATTCCTCCATTAACTGCCACGGTGATCCCCTTACTCTCGCCCTCTCCCCCCCTCCCCCCCTCCAGACCCCACCCCTATCGACGCCCCCTGCCTCCGTCTCCCTTTCCCCCTCACACACACACCCCTTAACCTCTTCTTGCCACCTTTTCGATTTTGCGTATCTTTTTCTTCTTCTTCTTCTTCTTTACTTTCTGATTCTTTTCTTTCCTTCTTTCTTTCGTTTTTTCTCTCTTTCTTTCTGTCTTTATCTCTCTCTCTTTCTTTCATTCTTTCTCATTCTTTCTCTCTCTCTCTCTCTCTTTCTCTCTTTCTCTCCTCAATAGAACCACCCTCCCTACATTTGCCCTTCCTCTCTCTTTCTCTCTTTCCTTATCAATCTCTCCATTCATACATCCACCCCTCCATTAACGACCGCTCTCTCTCTCTCTCTCTCTCTCTCTCTCTCTCTCTCTCTCTCTCTCTCTCTCTCTCTCTCTCTCTCTCTCTCTCTCTCTCTCTCTCTCTCTCTCTCTCCCCGTCTCCCTATTACCTGTAGTCCTTCTCTTTTCCAAAGAGGATTTTTCTCATAATTGGATATTTTCTCGTTCTCTGTCTCTCTCACTTTTACTCTCTCAGCACCCCCACCTCTCTCTCTTTCTCTCTCTCTCAGCCCTTTCTCTCTATCTTCGTTTCTTTCTTTTATTTTGGGCCACATGAATGAAAATCAAAAGAAAAACCAAAGGAAATATGACAGACTGATAAAAAACAAAAAACAAAAAAACAACAACAATATATCTAACACAAATAGTATAAAAAATATATAGAAAAAAATCAGTACAATATGAATACATTACTCACATAACTAAAAAAAAAAAAAAAAATCGGTATATATTCACCTCATCCGCCCCTCTTCCTTCTCTCTTCTCCATCTTTCTCAAAACGTAGCCTTTTGGGCCGATTGACGGAGCCGTATATCAAGCAGTTTCCATATTTCAATTTCGAGAAAGATTAATGGACCAGTTCCCTCCCCCCTTCCTTTAGTAACTTTCATCATAATTCTCATTTGCCTTAACTACGCTTTATACTCGCGAGAAGAGAGAGAGAGAAAAGAAGAAGAAGAAGAAGAAGAAGAATTTTCCAGGCTTACATGGCTTATATGGAACATTCTCTCCTATCATTCTAGAACCATCCTTTGGTGAGCCAGCCTGGATCCGACGCTGGTTCTTCGGAGGGAAAAGTTAGGTTCTTAGAATGGAAAAAAAGGGAAAAATGGAGGGGGGGTGAAAGGGGTGAAGGGGGGAAGGGGTGGAGAGGGTGGGGGTGAAGGGGGTGGGGGTGGAGGAGGGTGTGGTGTGAAGGGGGTGGTGGTGAAGGGGTGAAGGGGGTAGAGGTGGTGAAAGGGTGGTGGTGAAGGGGTGGAGGTGAAGGGGGTGGGGGATGAAGGGGTGGGGGTGGAGGGGGTGCAGGTGGTGAAGGGGGTGGGGGTGAAGGGGTGGTGGTGGTGAAGGGTTAGGGGTGAAGGGGTGGTAGTGAAAGGGGTGTTTGGTGGTGAAGGGTTGGGGGGTGAAAGGGGTGGGGGTGAAAGGGGTGGTGAAGAGGGGGGTGGTACAGAGGGTTATAGTGCAGGGGGTGGTGATGAAGAGGGGGGTGAGGGTAGGGGAACGAGGGGGGAAGGTTCCTAATGTCGTCACAGGAATTCATTATCAATAAAAATGATTATTTTTCTGTATATATGAACTCTGAACTCTCCGTATACGCAAAGAGTGCGAGTAAAGAGAAACAAAACGCACCCCGACCTTACATTCCTTCCCTCTCTTCCCCTCTCTCTCCCTCTCTTTCTCTCTCTCTCTCTCAATCTATCTCCCTCCCCCTCTCTCTCTCTCTCTCTCTGTCTCTCTCTTTCTCTCCCTC
>BOPN01000802.1:84435-86935 GCA_017312705.2 Penaeus japonicus
AGGTGGGTAAGGGGGAGGGATGAGGGAGGTGGAGTAAGGGGGGAGGGATGGGAGAGGTGGGTAAGGGGGAGGGACAAGGAGGTGGGTAAGGGGGAGGGATGAGGGAGGTGGGTAAGGGGGAGGGATGAGGGAGGTGGGTAAGGGGGAGGGATGAGGAGGGGGTGGGTAAGGGGGAGGGATGAGGGAGGTGGGGTAAGGGGGAGGGATGAGGGAGGTGGGTAAGGGGGAGGGATGGAGGAGGTGGGTAAGGGGGAGGGATGAGGGAGGTGGGTAAGGGGGAGGGATGAGGGAGGTGGGTAAGGGGGAGGGATGGAGGAGGTGGGTAAGGGGGAGGGATGAGGGAGGTGGGTAAGGGGGAGGGATGGAGGAGGTGGGTAAGGGGGAGGGATGAGGGAGGTGGGTAAGGGGGAGGGATGAGGAGGGTGGGTAAGGGGGAGGGATGAGGGAGGTGGGTAAGGGGGAGGGATGGAGGAGGTGGGGTAAGGGGGGAGGATGAGTGGGAGGTGGGTAAGGGGGGAGGGGATGAGGGAGGTGGGTAAGGGGGGAGGATGAGGGAGGTGGGGTAAGGGGGGGGAGGGATGGAGTGGGGGTAAGGGGGAGGGATGAGGGAGGTGGGTAAGGGGGGAGGGGATGGGAGGGAGGTGGGGGTAAGGGGGGAGGGATGAGGGAGGTGGGTAAGGGGGAGGGATGAGGGAGGGGGGTAAGGGGGAGGGATGAGGGAGGTGGGTAAGGGGGAGGGATGGGAGGAGGTGTGGTGTGGGAGTGGATGAGGGAGGGTGGGTAAGGGGGAGTGGGATGAGGGAGGTGGGTAAGGGGGGAGGGATGGAGGGGGTGGGTAAGGGGGAGATGAGGAGGTGGGTATGGGGGGGAGGGATGAGGGAGGTGGGTAAGGGGGAGGGATGGAGGAGGTGGGTAAGGGGGAGGGATGGAGGGGGTGGGTAAGGGGGAGGGATGGAGGAGGTGGGTAAGGGGGAGGGATGGAGGAGGTGGGTAAGGGGGAGGGATGAGGGAGGTGGGTAAGGGGGAGGGATGAGGGAGGTGGGTAAGGGGGAGGGATGAGGGAGGTGGGTAAGGGGGAGGGATGAGGGAGGTGGGTAAGGGGGAGGGATGGGGAGGGTGGGTAAGGGGGAGGGATGGAGAGGTGGTAAGGGGGAGGGATGAGGGAGGGTAAGGGGGAGTGATGAGGAGGTTGTGGGTAAGGGGGAGGGATGGGGGGGAGGTGGGTAAGGGGGAGGGATGTAAGGGAGGTGGTAAGGGGGAGGGATGAGGGAGGTGGGTAAGGGGAGTGGATGAGGGAGGTGGGTAAGGGGGAGGGATGAGGGAGGTGGGTAAGGGGGAGGGATGGAGGAGGTGGGTAAGGGGGAGGGATGGAGGAGGGGGTGGGTAAGGGGGAGGGATGAGGGAGGTGGGTAAGGGGGAGGGATGGAGGGGGTGGGGGTAAGGGGGAGGGATGAGGGAGGTGGGTAAGGGGGAGGGATGGAGGGGGTGGGGGTAAGGGGGAGGGATGAGGGAGGTGGGTAAGGGGGAGGGATGAGGGAGGTGGTAAGGGGAGGGATGAGGGAGGGTGGGTAAGGGAGGGATGAGGGAGGTGGTAAGGGGAGGGATGAGGGAGGTGGGTAAGGGGGTGGGATGAGGGAGGGGAGGTGGGTAAGGGGGAGGGATGAGGGTGGGGGGTAAGGGGGAGGGATGGAGGAGGTGGGTAAGGGGGAGGGATGAGGGAGGTGGGTAAGGGGGAGGGATGAGGGAGGTGGGTAAGGGGGAGGGATGAGAGGGTGGGTAAGGGGGAGGGATGAGGGAGGTGGGTAAGGGGGAGGGATGAGGGAGGTGGGTAAGGGGGAGGGATGAGGGAGGTGGGTAAGGGGGAGGGATGGAGGGGGTGGGGGGGGGGGGGAGGGATGAGGGAGGTGGGTAAGGGGGAGGGATGAGGGAGGTGGGTAAGGGGGAGGGATGGAGGGGGTGGGGGGTAAGGAGGGATGGAGGAGTGTGGGTAAGAGGGAGTGATGAGGGAGGTGGGTAAGGGGGAGGGATGGAGGGGGTGGGGGGTAAGGGGGAGGGATGAGGGAGGTGGGTAAGGGGGAGGGATGAGGGAGGTGGGTAAGGGGGAGGGATGAGGGAGGTGGGTAAGGGGGAGGGATGAGGAGGTGGTAAGGGGGAGGGATGAGGAGGTGGGGTAAGGGGGAGGGATGAGGGAGGTGGCAAGGGGGAGGGATGGAGGGGGTGGGTAAGAGGGAGGGATGATGAGGGAGGTGGGTAAGGGGGAGGGATGAGGGAGGTGGGTAAGGGGGAGGGATGAGGGAGGTGGGTAAGGGGGAGGGATGAGGGAGGTGGGTAAGGGGGAGGGATGAGGGAGGTGGGTAAGGGGGAGGGATGAGGGAGGTGGGTAAGGGGGAGGGATGAGGGAGGTGGGTAAGGGGGAGGGATGAGGGAGGTGGGTAAGGGGGAGGGATGAGGGAGGTGGGTAAGGGGGAGGGATGAGGGAGGTGGGTAAGGGGGAGGGATG
>BOPN01000802.1:91935-94435 GCA_017312705.2 Penaeus japonicus
CTAACTACCCTAACCCAACCTCACCCCAACACCACCCTACCCCCACTACCTCAACACCCTCACTACCCCCCCTACCACCCACCTAACCCCCACCCCACCCCCACCCCTACCCCAAACCTACCCCCCTTACCCCCCACACCCCTCCGAAAGGCAAAGGCATCCTCGTCTTACTCACTTCTTACTCTCTTCCTGCAGCAGATACGATAAAAAACTTGATTACTGCCGGGATATCAAAGCCACGGCGTCTACCACATTAGGTCATTCCGGAGAACCATACAAGCTTTGGTGAATAAATTGAGAAAATAGTTTCCTGAGCTTTGTTGAGCCTGGATTCCGGGGTCGTGGGCGATGGGGGGTTGGGGAAGGGGGGTGGGGGGTTGGGGAGGGGTTGGGAGGGGAGGGGAGGGAGTGGGGAGGGGGATGGGGGGAGGAGGGATGGGGGGAGGGATGGGAGTGGGGTGAGGATGGGGTGTGTGAGTGCGTGTGCTTGTGTGTGTGTTTTTTGGGTTGTATATGTGTATGAGTGTGTGTGTCTTTGGGTTGTGTGTATGGGTTTGTTTGTGTGTCTTTGGGCTGTGTGTATGTGTGTGTTTGTGTCTCTGAGTGTGTGTATGTGTGTTTATGCGTGTATCTTTGTGTGTGTGTGTGCGTATGTGTGTGTCCAGCGAGGGGATGCGTGGGTATAGGAAGTGGCTTGAGGAGAGGGAGAGAGGGGATCCAGGAGAGGGGAAGATGTAAAATGTGCTGGATTTGTGTGACGCTGAAAAGGAGGTAGAATGATGTGAAAGGAATGGTAGACGGACTCTTGTGAGGGAGAGGGTAAAAACTCTGGACAGGAAAAAGTCCGTATACGCATGTAGTATAACGTACACGCACGCACACACACACACAATCATCAACACACACACACACAAGCACACACACACAGATACACACGCACACACACACACACACACACACACAATCATCAACACACACACACACACAAGCACACACACACACATACACACACACACACACAATCACCAACACACAAACACACACACACGCATTTACACCATCGAAATAAAACAAAAAATACAGAAATAAACGAACAAGCAACACACCCGATATGCTACCCTATACTATCTTTCTACTTCTCAAGTGCTATAAATTGGCTACGTTACTCTTTACTCCACTTCGGTTTCAAAAATTACAGTCCTCAACAGAAAGGGGATACCATACACTTCTATAGGTAATATATGCTGTTTTATAATAGACACTTAGTCGGCATCTACGGGTGTTTAAATATGTTGATCTTGTCTTGAGTACAAAGGGCTTGGCTATGAATGGCGTTGGATGTAGGGTCAAGAGGGGCCACTCTCACTCCCAAAGCCACGTGGGCGAATCCACAGCAAAGCCAGGCGGAGAGAGTGACTCAACGTTCCTTCTTTACACCACTTCTTTCAGCATCTCCTCCAAATAATGGAACAGTAACAAAAAAAAAAAAAAAAAAAAAAAAAACACAAAAATTACGAGTAAAGTCCCCCCTCACCCCCTCAAAAAAAAAAAACAAGGAGAAAGAAAAATGTTCTGCTTACTCTAGAGGAAGACAATGGGCGTTGTACCTAGCTAGGGCAACGGGCGAGGCCCTCGGCACAGGACCCGTAGTTTCATCCCCCGCGCACAAAGCATCTCCGAGCCTTAAACATATACTCGGTATTCTCAAACCCATTCAAGACCTCTGAAAGGGGGAGTAACGATAAAATGGAGGATAAGTAATGATTATTGCCCTTGTGAATAGACCAAAATGGGGGCAATAAAGTATCGCATAATTTTACATTCTTTGCCCCTAGGAAGCAGAGAAAATTTCCTCGTCGCGGGGAACACAATCCTACGCGCCGAAACCCGTAAGGACGACGTTCTCATGGGCGGACGCGGGGAATTAGGGGCTTGTGGGCATCGGGAGGGCGTCGAGGTTGACCTCAACGAGTCGACTCCCTTGACAGTAACGGAATACGGGAGCTATCTGACCTGATCCGAGACTTTGGCGGTAATACGTTACGCTCAATGGCTAAATGATGGCACGGGGTCACCCTGCTTGGGCGTAAGAGGACGCCCGTGGGAGGAGGAGGAGGAGGAGGAGGAGGAGGAGGAGGAGGAGGAGGTGGTGGAGGTGGTGTGGGGGTGGAGGAGGAGGAGGAGGAGGAGGGGGGGGGGAGGGGGAAGGGGGGAGGAGGAGGAGGTGTGGGGGGGGGAGGGGGAAGAGGAGGAGGAGGAGGAGGTGTGGGGGGAGGGAAGAGGAGGGGGGATGGAGGAGGGAAGGAGGATGGGAGGAGGAGGGGAGGAGGGAGGAAGGGGAGGAGGGAGGAGGAGGGGAGGAGGAGGAGGAGGAGGAGGGGAGGAGGAGGGGGAGGAGGAGGGGGGGAGGAGGGGGAGGGGGAGGAGGAGGAGGGGAGGAGGGAGGAGGAGGGGAGGAGGAGGGGAGGGGAGGAGGAGGGGAGGAGGAGGGGAGGAGGAG
>BOPN01000802.1:104435-106935 GCA_017312705.2 Penaeus japonicus
CCCGAGGCCTTGTGGGGGGGGGGGGAAGGGCCCATGCATCCTTCTCGTGTCGAGTGCCACTAACTGGCCCTAAGACGGCGGGCCTTGGCACCAATCACCGTGATGGAAGTGCCGTGTACGACTCTCATCTCACGTAGTCCAGTTATGGTGGCACTGGCGCAAAACGCATCTCATTTGCATACGGGGGATGTCACGTCGCCGGCAGCCATATGCATGATTAGTCCGTCCGCTGCGAGGAGGTGAGGGGAGGGAAGGGAGGGGGGTAGGGGTAATGGGGGGATAGGGATAGGGGGTGAGGTGGGGTGGGGGTAATGGGGAAGGGGGAGGAGTATAGGGGTGGGGGTAATGGGGGAGGGGGCTGGGGGATAGGGGGTGGGGGTAATGGGGGAGGGGGGTAAGGGGTAATAAGGGAGGGGGGTAGGGGGAGGGGATAAGGGTAATGGGGGAGGGGGATGGAGGTAATGGGGGAGGGGGTAGGGGTAATGGGGAAGGGGGGATAGGGGTGGGGGAGGGGGATAGATGTAATGGGGGAGGGGGATAGGGGTAATGGGGGGAGGGGATAGGGGTAATGGGGAAGGGGGATAGGGGTGATGGGGGAGGGGATAGGGGTAATGGGGAAGGGGGATAGGGGTGATGGGGGAGGGGGAGGGGGTAGGAGTAATGGGGGAGGGGGATAAAGGTAATGGTGGAAGGGGAAAGGGGGGGATAGGAGTAATGGGGAAGGGGGGATAGGGGTAATAGGGGAGGCGGATAGGGGTAATAGGGGAGGGGGAGGGGGAGGGGTAATGGGGTGGAGGGGATAAGGGTAATGGAGGAAGGGGAGGAGGATAGGGGATGGGGGATAGGGGATGGGGGTAGGGGGATAGGGGTAATGGGGGAGGGGGATAAGGGAAGGGGGGAAGGGGAGGAAGGGGAGGGGGATAGGGGAAGGGGAAAGGTGATAGGGGTAATGGAGAATGGGGATAGGGGAAGGGGGAAGGTGATAAGGGTAATGGAAAAGGGGATGGGGTGTGGCAAAAAATACGAAGAGTAGACAGAAGAGCGAAAAGAGGAGGCAAGGGGAGAGGATAAAGGGAAGGAAAGGGTATGTGGTGAAAGGATGAGGGGATACGGGGGGTGGGGGGGTAGGGGTGAACACTACGGGTATGGGATGTGAACGAAAGAGGATCAAGAAAAGAAGGAAAAGGTAAGGAGGAAGAGGAAGAAAGTAGGACAGGAAAAAAGAGGAAGAGAATAGGGGAAGGAGGGGGGGAGGAGGGGGAGGGAAGATAAAGAAGAGGGAATAATGAGATAAGAAATGAAAGAGAGAGATAGAGATAGATAGATTGATAGAGAGAGAGAGACACAAAGAACGACAGATAGAGAGAGAAAGAGAGAGAGAGAGAGAGAGAGAGAGAAAGAGAGAGAGAGAGAGAGAGAGAGAGAGAGAGAGAGAGAGAGAGAGAGAGAGAGAGAGAAAGAGAGAGAAAGAGAGAGAGCAAAAGAAAAACCCAGCCGAGAAAGAGAGAGAGCAAGAGAGAAACCAAACAGAGAGAGAGAGAGAAAAAAGAGAGAAAAAAAGTATGAGAGAGAGCGAAAAAAACAACAAAAAAACAACAAAAAACGAATCACAGTACTTTAGGTAGATCACATATATTCAAAAATAGAATAATATAACACATTACCTCGTCACATAAACCTCAGCCACTGACATAAATCAAGAAAAAAATTTTACGTCCGTGTCACTTCTCATAGAACGATCCTAACTAGGATGAATTAAGGAAGAGCATAAATTATCGTCAAAGAACACAAGGTACGAAAGAAAGCTGTTGGTAAATCTTTCTTCGTTTGGGAAAACAGGACACAGGCAAAATAACATGATAAGCAAATGACTAAAATAACGCACAAGTCAACGCACGTACACGCAGACGTCGCAGTGACACACACACATACACACACACGCACACATACACACACACACACACACACATGCTTCCCATATAAGAAGGGGAAGAAGGATGAGGAGGAGAATGAAGAGGATGATTAGAATGAAGAGGAGAAAGAAGAAGGGTGAAAGGAGAGAGAGGAGGAAGATGTAAAAGAAGGTAGAAAAAAAGAAGGAGAAGAAGAATGAGAAGAAGAAAAAGGAGAAGGCAAAGAAGGAAAAGAGAGAGAGAGAGAGAGAGAGAGAGAGAGAGAGAGAGAGAGAGAGAGAGAGAGACAGACAGAGAGAGAGAGCGATCGAGAGAGAGAGATGCAGGTGGCGGAGTGAGCTGCAGGCGCCCGTCTTAATAGAAAGGTGAGCACGAGACAATGCATGTTCTGCTTTGTTTATAAATAGGAGGATGACATTTGGATTCGAGGAGTCGAGAAGTTTGCAACAAAGTGCAGGTTGCAAAGCGTTTTGGGGGGAACATGTTGCACGGTGGAAAACGTGGCAGGGGTATGTTGCAATAAGGGAGTATGTTGCAATAGGAAAAATATTAAAATGGGGAAAATGTTGTACTACAATGAAGAAAAG
>BOPN01000802.1:114435-129435 GCA_017312705.2 Penaeus japonicus
CCAAAATAGGATAAAGGACTCCTAAGTAGGATATAGGACTCTCTAGTAGGATATAGGACTCTCTATTAAGATACAGGACTCCCGAGTAGGATATTGGACTCCCAAATAGGATAAAGGAAAGCCCTGTTGAGGAAGGAAATTCTTGCGTCCTTGGTTCCCGGGGACTCGGAAAGGATTAAGGAGGAAATAGGAACATGTTGCAAGGAAGACAAACTATTTTTTGGGGGGGGAAGGATTGTGAGAGAAATCGACAGGATATGAAGATACAGAACATTGAAAGAATGTGTTTATACGTACACACGAACACACGTACATGCACGCACGTACACACACACACACACACACACACACACGCACGCACGCAGACACACGCACACACGCACACGCACACGCACTCACGCACACGCACACGCACACGCACACGCACACGCACACACACACACACACATATGTTTGTACATACATATCTGTATAAGCGTATAATACATCTATCTATATGTTTATGTTACATAGAGAGAGAGAAGGAAAGAGAGAGAGAGAGATAGATAGATAGATAGATAGATAGAGAGAGAGAGAGAGAGAGAGAGAGAGAGAGAGAGAGAGAGAGAGAGAGAGAGAGAGAGAGAGAGAGAGAGAGAGAAAGAGACACAAAGAGAGAGAGAAAGAGACACAAAGAGAGAGAGAAAGAGACACAAAGAGAGAGAGAAAGAGACACAAAGAGAGAGAGAAAGAGACACAAAGAGAGAGAAAAGAGGTAGGGGGGTATAACAAAGAAGAAGGTGGGGGTGGAGTGGGGGAGGGGAGGAGGTGAGGTGAGGGGGGGGGGTAAGAAGCAAGGACGAAGGAGAGAGAGACTAAGCAAGGAACACGGCGGGCTAAAAAGAGCGAGTCATTTCACGGGATATGAGACTGAGAAGAGTAGGGAAAAAAAGGAAAAAAAAGGAAAAAAAGGAAAAAAAATAAAAAAAGGCAAAAAAAAAAAAAAAAGGAAAAAAGGCAAGAAATAGCAAAAAGGGAAAGAAAATAGAACAAGTGGAAGCGTCCAGAATATTATGTGAAAAAAAAGAAATGGAAGAAAAATTCTCTGAAGGAAAGATGAAAAGATTTTAAAACATGTGTGTCTAAAAGGTGGAAGAGGGGGGGGGAAAGAAAGAAAAAAAAAACAAAGAAAGAAAAAAGAAAGAAACCAATGGTAAAAAAAATAATAATAAAGATCTAAAAAAGTACAAAAAATACAGAAATTTTGGATATGGAAGTTCAAGTACCAAACCATATATAGAAGATAATTACACATAGTATTACTAATAGTAGTTGTAGTTATGATAACAACAACATCATTAAGATGAACAGAAGTAACGATAACAACAACGATAACAATAATAACAATATCATGAGGAAATAGAAAATGACAATGATTATGAAAAATGATGTTAACGATTACAACAACAAAAAAAGAAACATCATTAATAGTTATAATAATAATAATAAAATGATAAGGATAATGATAATAATATTAATAAAAATAATAATAAAATCAATAATAATAATAATAATAATAACAACAGCAAAAACAACAATAATAATATTGATAACAATACAATAATACTAACTAATACTAACAACAATAATGACAATTAATGAGCAATAATACAATTAGACATCAACATCACCTTGCCAGTAAAGACTCGCTATCAAATATGGTTATCAATAATGAAAGTCAGTAACACACACTCGGGCATAATTTGTCCATATATATATATTTATATATATATATATATATATATATATATATATATATATATATATATATATATATATATATATATATATATACATATATATACATACATATATACATACATATATATATATATATATATATATATATATATATATATATATATATATATATATATATATATATATATATATATATATATAAGCACACACACACACACACACACACACACACACACACACACACACACACACACACACAGACACACACACACACACACACACACACACAGACACACACACACACACACACACATATATATATACATATCCCCGCAACCAGCAAAGAGCGAGGCGAAGGGGGTCTGGCTCCCCTCGACGGCCAGCGAGCGAAGAAAGTGAGTGTTCCCCGCCCACAGGAGAGCGGGCGCGCCGAGACAGAGCAAAGACACAGCATCCCGGATACGGCGTGCGTGCCACAAGCAAGGCGGACAGGCAACAGCAACATTTCAACATCAACAAACATTCCCACCAAGGCATCTATGTCCCTCCCGTCCCATGCCAACCTCCCCTCCCCTCCCCTCCCCCCACCCTATCTGTGTCTTCTCCCTCCCTCCCCCCACCCTATCTGTGTCTTCTCCCTCTCCCTCCTTCCCTCCGTCCTTCTGTCTTCTTCTCCCTCCCTCCTCCTCCTTCCCTCCTTCCCTTCTTCTGTCTTCCTCTCCCTCCCCCACCCTTCCTCCTCTCTGGCCACACACTCTCGTCCCTCTGCCGTTATCAGCTCATTCCTCTTCATGGCTCTGGATTGCCACTTTCGGAGGGGGGTGGATGGGGGGGAGGAAGGGAGGGGGGGATGCAGAAGGACAGTCTTGAGAGGCAGTCCCCAGGGGAAGGGGGGGGGAGGGGGAGGGGGAGGGGAGGGGGATGCAGAAGGACAGTCTTGAGAGGCAGTCCCCAGGGGAAGGGGGAAGGGGAGGGGGAAGGGGAGGGGGGTGCAGAAGGACAGTCTTGAGAGGCAGTCCCCAAGCGTCTACAAGATACATGCCGAGGATACAGAAGTCCCGTTTTTCTTCTTGTGGTTTCTATTCTTCACCTCTCCATGCGACTGGTCATGAGGAATAGCATGGTGTTTTCTCCGTTCTCTTCCCTTTTCTTTTTTTTCTTTTTTCTTTTTTTTGGTTTGTTTAGTTCTAGGTACTGTCTATGTCAGAACGTGGGAGGGGGGGAGGAGGAGGGAGGGGGGTTTGGTCATGATTTTCACTTTCATTTTCTTTTCTTTTTTATTTTCCTTCTTTATTTTTACACGTGTGGCCATGAGTATGATTGTTCTCTAACTCTGCAAATGCACCAGTCATGTTTTTTTTCTGTTCCTTGAGCAAGTATTTTTTTTTCTCTCTCTCTTTTTTTTTTTTACATTTTCTTTGCTTTTTCTTTTTTTGTTTCCTCTTAAGCGTAATTCTCTCTGAGTGCCTGAGCTCTGATGGCAGTCCGGTCCTTCCCAGTTGCGGAGAATTACCTGTGATTCTTTCCACGAGACTAATTTATATATTTTTTTTACCCCCATTTTCTTTCTTCTTCTTCTTCTTCTTTCTTCTGTTGTGCTCTAGAAAAAAAAAAAAAATCATGGCTGGATTTTCACATTGCACGGCGAGGAGGAGGAGATTTTTTTTTTTGCAGTGCCATTCCCCAGGGCCTCGTTTTTCGACACTTTGCGACGACTCCTCTAAGGATTCAGATTTCACTCTGTCTCGAGCTCTCCGTATCTCCCCCTAAGTAGCTATTCTAAAACTATTCCAGGAAGCCTATTCCGAGATGCGCCTGGAGCTCTTCCTATCTCCCCCGAGTGGCCATTCCAAAACTATTCCAGGACGCTTATTCCTAGACGATTCCAGGACGTGTCTCGAGCTGCCCGTATCTTCCCCGAGGGAGCAGAGAGAAGGCTCCCACGGGACCGGTTGGCAGTGATAATCCAGGGCCGCGGCGCCAAACCTGCCCCGCAAAAGTTAGCTTCATTTGTCACTTTGGTGCGCCACTGACTTCAAGAGACGCTGATAAGGCAAAGATAAAAATGGAGATAAGGAGCACCAACACACCCTCCCCCTTCCCCCTTCCCTTCCCCCTCTCCCCCTCCCCCCCCCTTTCCTCCTTTTCTCGTCCTGCCTTGGTCCGTTTGACCGATGTTTATGGCTGTGGGAAAGTCAGATTAGCGACGCTTTCCGGGGGCGCTGCACAGCTACAGAGAAGATGCTGAGGCAGTCCGCTCAGACACATATATAAAAAAGGGCTTTTATTAGAAAAAAAAAGAAGAAAAAAAAGAAAAAGAAAGAAAAAAAGGAAAAATAATAAAAAAAAGGAAAAAAAAGAAAAAGAAGAAGAAAGGAAAGAAAAAAAGAAAGAAAAAGAAGAAGAAGAAGAAAAAAACAGACACACATTTGAAGGTACCGACCGTCTTGCAGAGTGTGCAATTGATAAAGGTCCTGTAGCGATACCTCCGTTTCTACAGGAATTTACTGATTGCTTGAACTGATTGCTAACTTTTCAAATTACGACCTCTGAGGAAGTTTTTGAATGATAAAGAGGGAGGGGAGAGAGAGAGAGAGAAAGAGAGAGAGAGGGAGGGAGGGTGGGAGAGAGAGAGAGAGGAAGAGAGAGAAAGAGAAAGAGAGAGAGAGAAAAACAAACAACTTATACGTGAAAACGCAGCGACCATGCCATGCAAACCCTTCGCAAGACGCAACCTCCTCTGCAACACCCTTCTCCCCCCCCCAACCCCCAACCCCCACTACCCAACCACAGTCCCTCACTTCCACCTACAACCCCCCTCACTCACCCCACCTCCCACCCTACCCAACCCCACCCACCCCAACCCTACCCACACCCTACCCTCCAACCCCTACCCCCACCCCTTCCCACCTACCCCTACCCTCCACAGCCGGTTCCTCAGCTTGTTTATGGCGATAATAACAGTAGGCCGGGCAGAGCTAGATGATCCTGACAATTGCTACCATTACAGGTTAATGACCGCCTCAGATGACAGCGGCAGTTCCCTCGTTGCTTACTTGCCTCGGTTCATTTGGCGGATTCTCGAGGCGCCATTACGCCCCTGCTTACGACCGGGGGGAATATTTGACAGCAGGACACTCCGGGTGCCGAATAATACTCGACGGGGAATACTCGGGGAGCTGGTTATTCGACGGGGGAATATTTTGTGGGGGGATTTATTTGAGCGAGGGTGGGTGTGGGAGGTGGGAGGGGTCAAGGGGACTGGGGGAGGGGAGGGGCCAAGGGGACTGGGGGAGGGGAGGGGGAGGGGAAGGTGGGGAAGGTGGGAGGGAGAGAGGAGGGAGGGGGAAGGAGAGGGTGGGAGAGGGACAGAGGGAGAGGGAGGGGAGGGGAGGGGAAGGTGGGAGGGGGGGGAGGGGCCAAGGGGACTGGGGGAGGGAAGGAGCGAGGGGGGGAAGGAGGGGGGGGAGGGCCTCGCTGAGAACATCTGGATTGTTCTTTTTGTCTCTCTTTCGCTCTCGATATTCGTCTTTCTCTCTCTTGTTTACTTCCTTTGCGTCGGAAGAGGGTGGGGAAGGAGGGACAGAAAGAGAGAGAGAGAGAGAGAGAGAGAGAGAGAGAAAGAGAGAGAGAGACAGAGACAGAGACAGAGACAGAGACAGAGACAAAGAAAAAAAAGAAAAAAGCGAAAAAGGAAAAAAAGAACAAATAGGAAGTTACAGGCCCAGTGGATACCGATTAAGCAGATACAGTTTACAGGTTAAGTGGATACAGGTTACAGATCACAGCGGGGAGTTCTCATCGAGTGGATTAAAACCGAGGCTGCGACCTGAAAGCTACCCAAGGATAAACGGAGGGGAAGGAAGGATAAGGAAGGATGGAAGGAGGTAGGAAGGGGATAAGGAAGGATGGAAGGACGTAGGAAGAGAGAGAGAGAGAGAGAGAGAGAGAGAGAGAGAGAGAGAGAGAGAGAGAGAGAGAGAGAGAGAGAGAGAGAGAGAGAGAGAGAGACAGAGAGAAAGAGAAGAACTAGAAAGAAAGAGAGAGAGAGAGAGAGAGAAAGAGAACTAGAAAGAAAGAGAGAGAGAGAAAGAGAACTAGAGAACTAGAAAGAAAGAAAGAGAGAGAGAGAAAGAGAAAGAGAAAGAGAAATAGAAAGAGAAAGAGAGAGAGAGAGAGAGAGAGAGAGAGAGAGAGAGAGAGAGAGAGAGAGAGAGAGAAGGACAGAGAGAAAGTGCTCATTGATATAAACGAATTCAAGAGACGACAGAGTCACGCGGAAACGGGAAGCCATAAGGGCGAAAGTCGCGGAAACCGAGAAGCTGAGAGAGCGGCTTCCAAGAAAAGGGTTGATAATTTTGCGAAAGAGGAATATATACATGATACGTAATAAAGAAGAAGAAGAAAGGAAAGGAAGGACAATTATGTAGGTTGGTGATAAAATAGAAATTATATGAAACGACGAAATATGTAAAGAACAATGGAATAAAGAAAAGAATAAAGAAGGAAATAATAAAACAGAAAGGAACAAAAGGATCGCGTTGATATTACGTAAACATAAACAAGAACAGAATAGAAAGATAAAGAAGAAAGAAAAAAAAATCTTAAGACGAAAACAAACAAGCGGGAGTTGGAGGAGGAAGAGGAAGAGGAGAAGAAGGAGGAAGAGGAAGAGCGAGAGGAGGAAGAGGAAGAGGAGGAGGAAGAGAAGGAGGAAGAGGAAGAGCGAGAGGAGGAAGAGGAAGAGGAGGAGGAGAAGAAGGAGGAAGAGGAAGAGCGAGAGGAGGAAGAGGAGAAGAGGAGGAGAAGAAGGAAGAAGAGGAAAAGCGAAAGAAGGAAGAGGAAGAGGAGGAGGAGAAGAAGGAGGAAGAGGAAAAGCGAAAGGGAGAAGAGGAAGAGGAGGAGGAGAAGAAAAAAAGAAGAGGAAAAGCGAGAAGAGAAAGAGAAAAAAGAGAAAAAAAAGATTAAACGAAGAAAGAAACAACCCAAACAAACAAACAAACAAACAAACAACCTCCTCTAAACCCAAAGAAAATCCTTCAGCGAAAGACACAAAGACACGAGTAGTCTAAATATGAAGAAAATGCAGGACGAGTGATACACTCCCCGACAGATGGCGTCTCTTCTCGACTGCACGACCCGGAACATTAACCAGCCATTTAACTAGATACTAAGAACGTAAAAGAGAACATCAGAACGTTAAGTGAAATTATTGTGAATGGTTTACAACTGGCCAGGGGGGGAGAGGGGAGGGGAGGGGTGGGGGGGTAGGAGACATCATTTACTTGTTAATTAAGTGCAGAGCTCGTAAAAAATGCCCCGGCCAAGATGACTAATTGCATCATTATGAATTGGCGGGAAAACAACCCTGGCGAGCGGGAAGCCGACGGCGCTGGCGGTGGCGGTGGCGACGGAGGAGGAGGTGGAGGAGGAGGAGGTGGAGGTGGAGGGAGGAAGAAGGGAGGAGGAGGTGGTGGAGGGAGGGAGGAGGAGGAGGGAGAGAGGAGGAGGTATAGGGAGGAGGAGGTGGATGGGGATTGTAGGCAGGGTTTTCTTGGCCTATGATTAATGACTTTTGAATTTTGTGCTCCAGGCTGTGCTGGGGTTCACAGGTAGTAGTAAAGGAGGGAGGAGGTGGAGGGGAGGAGGTAGAAGGAGGGAGGGGGGAGGATGGGGGAGGAGAGGGAGCAGGATAGAGGCAGGGAAGAGGGAGGAGGGAGGAGGAGGAGGGAGGTGGAGGGATGAGAAGGAGGTAAAGTAGGAGGAGAAGGCAGAGGGAGGAGGGAGGGGGAGAGAGGAGGTAGAGGGAGGAGGGAGGAGGAGGGGAGGAGGTGGGAAGAAGAGAGGAGAAAGGTTGGATGAGGTAGGAGGGAGGAGGAAGAGGAAGAGGAAGAGGAGTAGGAAGAGGAAGAAGAGAGAGATAAGGAAAAGGAAGAAGAGGAGGAGGAGGAGGAGAAGGAGGAAGAAGAGGAAGAGGAAGAGGAGGAGGAGGAAGAGAAGGAAGAGGAAGAAGATGAGGAGAAGGAGGAAGAGGAAGAAGATGAGGAGAAGGTGGAGGAGGAAGAGGAGAAGGTGGAGGAGGAAGAGGAGAAGGAGGATGAGGAAGAAGAGGATGATGATGATGAGGAGGAGGAAGAGGAGAAGGAGGAAGAAGAGGAGGAGAAGGTGGAGGAGGAGGAGGAGGAGGAGGAGGAGAAGGAGGAGGAGCAAGAAGATGAGGAGGAGGAGGAGGAGGAGGAGGAGAAGGAGGAAGAGGAAGAATATGATGATGATGAGGAGAAGGAGGAAGAGAAAAAAGATGAGGAGGAGGAAGAGGAGAAGGAGGAAGAAGAGGAAGAGAAAGAGAAGGAAAGGAAGAAGAGGAGGAGGAGGAGGAGGAAGAGGAGGAGGAGGGACGGGCAGGGGATGAAAATTGGCGTTGGACTTCCGGTGTCGCGATCTCGAGGCGGACTTGGATGTCGCTGAAGGAACAGCATTGGGAGTGGAGAGAACCTTGGGTCTCTGCCCCCACCCCCTCCTCCTCTTTCTTTCACTCTCTCTCTTTCTTTCTCTCTCTCTCTCACGCTCATTCACTCACTTTCTCTCTTTCTTACCCTCTCTTTCTCTCTCTCTCTCTCTATCTATCTTTCTTTGTGTTTCTCTTATTTTCTTATTATCACTTATTTTCACTCACTCGCGCTCTCTCTCTTTTTCTCTCTTCCTCTTTCTCTATCTCTTTCCCTCTCTCTCTCACATTCTCTCTCTCTCACTCAAACACTCACTCATTCACTCACTCTCTCTCTTTCTCTCTGTTTTCTTCTCTCTCTGTGTGTCTCTGATTCTCTCTCACTCACTCACTTACTCTTTCTCTTTCTCTCTCTCTTTTTTTCTGAAGGAAATTACAACTGGACTCTCCTTCTCACACACACGCGCGCACGCAATAGAAATACTTTCTCACACACAATAACAAACACACATACAAGTAAATTACACACGCACACAAACACACACCGTTCACCTCTTCCACCACACATAGTACCCCTCCGCCCCCTACTACACATAGAACCCCTCCCCTTCCATCCAACCTCTCCCCCCTACCCCATATAGAACCCTTCCCCCCACCCCATACAGAACCCCTCCCACCGACCTCCCCCAATACCCCCCATAGAACCTCCCTACCCCCACTCCCTACTTCCCCTCCCTCCCACCCCTCCCCTAATCGAGCCCCCTCCCCCTCCTCCCTCTCCCTCCCCCTCCCTCCCTCCACCCCGCCACAGAAGAGGATTCCTCCCCCCCCCTCCCCACCCTGCCACGTACCTCTTGGCCATAAGTGCATATCATTCCATGCAAATTTCGAAGCCATCCAGCATTGAGCATTAATGGATTGACGTCACGGCGTGAGAGATGGCCGTTGTGTCAACTCTCATGAAGCGCTGAATCACTTTGCAAATTGTTGACAGTTGAGCAAAATGCAACAAATCGGGTGCGTGATTGATTGTGTGCCTCTCGCGTGAGCGTGACTTTGCGGGAAGTGTTGGGCGTGTGTCTGTGTTGGGGGGAGGAGGGAGGGGGGAGAGGAGGGAGGGGGGAGGAGGAGAGGAGGGAGGATGGGGTATGGGTGTGTGTGTGGGGGGAGGGAAGGGGGTATGGGTGTGTGTGGGGGCGAGGGGGAGAGGGGTAAGGCGTGTGTTTGTGTGTGTGTGTGTGTGCTTGTGTGTGTGTGTGTTTGAGCGTGTGTGTGTATGTGTGTTTGTATGTGTGCGACTACTGTATACATATATGCGTGTGTACATTTACATGCACATGTACATGCTTTCATATCACATTTCACATCACCGATATATTCACATCAATCAAAACCATGAATTCTTCTCAATAACCCCACCGTCCAGTCACCAAAAAGAAACCCAACACTGAGACGTATACCATCCTGACTCACTCCCTACTCATTCACTGACTCACTGACTCACTGACTCACCCTCCCCTCTCATCTCCCTTTCTTCCCCTTCCCTTCCCCGTCCTCACTCACCCTTCATCCCTCATTCACCCTCATTCAGGCATCGCGTCCGTCCTCTTCTCCTATTGTCACCTCTCGTGTTCACACCTGCTCTCCTCTTCCTCCTCCTCTCCTCCTCCCCCCCTAACCCCTCCCCCTCTCTCAACCCCATCCCCTCTCTCTCTGCTCGTATTCAAATGAGCTTCCACTGAGCACTATGCCGGCCGGGCGTGTGAGAGTCTGAGAGAGAGAGAGAAAGAGAGAGAGAGAAAGAGAGAGAGAGAGAGAGAGAGAGAGAGAGAGAGAGAGAGAGAAGAGAGAGAGAGAGAGAGAGAGAGAGAGAGAGAAAATGAGAGAATGAGAATAGTGTTCTTACCTTCGCAATCACATCCGCCTACCTTACCTAATGCTTAGCAGACGATCTCCTCGCCTTTTCCCCGACAACCACTGCAGGGTAATCAGCCGGCGGGGGAGGGGGAGGGGGAGGGGGGATGCGAACGGCAGGTGGTGGTTATGGAAAGGGATGAGAGGGGAGAGGAAGGGAGACTGAGAGAGAAAGGGAGGGAGGGAGGGAGGGAAAGAAGGGAGAGTATGAGAGAGAAGGAATAGGGAAGGGAAGGAGAGAGAAAGAGAGATCAAGAGAGGGAGGTAGTGGGGAGGGAGGGACGGGAGGAGAGAGCGGGGGAAGGATTAAAGGAGAGTTGGAAGAGGGGAGGGAAGGAGAAGGGAAAGCATAATGATGACCTCGACGTTACGACAGCATTTCTGATCTCTAGATTATAACCTCTCTCTCTCTCTCTCTCTCTCTCTCTCTCTCTCTCTCTCTCTCTCTCTCTCTCTCTCTCTCTCTCTCTCTCTCTCTCTCTCTCTGGGGAGAGGGAGAGTGAGTGAGTGAGTGAGTGAGAGAGAGAGAGAGAGAGAGAGAGAAAGAGAGAGAGAGAGAGAGAGAGAGAGAGAGAGAGAGAGAGAGAGAGAGAGAGAGAGAGAGAGAGAGAGAGAGAGAGAGAGAGAGAGAAGAGATAAATAGATAGATAGATAGAGGTAGATAGATAGATAGAAAGAGATAGATAGAGAGAAAGATAGATAGAGGTAGATAGAGAGAGAGAGAAATAGATAGAGAGAAAGATAGAAAGAGATAGATAGATAGATACAGATTTAGAGACAGAGACAAAGATAGAGCCAGAGAGAAAGAGAAAAAGAAACAGAGACAACCCGAGAAAGAAAGAGACCGCGGAGCCAAAAATCTAACGGAGGAGTTTATAGTCCAAAATATCGCAACAACGGAACAAACTTCTGGCCGACGCGGACTATAAAGTCGACAGGCGGCGATCAAAACAATCCCGGGCTCTCTAATGCTCCTGGAGGTCTAATCCTAACTTATATCCCTGAGGCTTATGATTATATTGACCACGCTCCGATAAATGTAATTATGTCGAAGGTTTCCTGATGATCTTGTTCTTGTGTCTCCTTCTTCGTTTCCCCCCACCCCCCACCCACCCCCCGGTCCTTCGCGTTGTCCTTCCGCTGTTTACCTGTTTTTGGAAATCGCTCTGGTATTTGTTCCTTTTTTTGTGGTCTGAAGTGCGTGTCTTTCAGTTTTTATTTATTTATTTATTTATTTTTTTTATTCTATCTATTTTTTTTCATGTTTCCCTTTTTTATTTTCCTTCTGTGTGTGCTCTTTTTTTCTTTTCTTTTATTTTTATTCATTTTATCCACCTCCTCTTCTTTCTCTTTCTACATACACAAACAACACACACACATTCTCTCTCTCTCTCTCTTTCTCTCTTTCTCTCTCTCTCCCCCTCCTTCCCTCCCTCCCTCTCTCCATCTATCTCTCTCCCTCTCCCCCCTCCCTCCCTCCATCCATCCCTCCCTCCTCTCCCTCCCCCTTCTCTCCCTCCCTCCCTACCTCCCCTTCTCTCTCTCTTTCTCCCTCGTAAAATCTCTCTTCCTTTCTGCCCCTCCGCTGCCCCCCCCCCCCCCTCCCTCCTCCGGTCCCCGTCCCCTCACGCCACACACAATGAACAGCATTGCAGTTCTGAAATAATATTAGTTCACTAAGTTGCGTCATTGTTGTCCCACGGCGTGCCCGGATGCTGGCGATCGCATCAGCATAAATGAACCAACTCGTTTTGATTCTGGGCAATTGCAATGGCCTGCAAACAAAGAAACATGCAACGAATGACCGCCCGTGTTTGCGTGTGCACCTGGTTAATAATGGAGGAGGTGCTGTTGCAGGGGGACGATTCACAAGTTTAGGAAATGAAGGAAAATGGCGGATACACATTCGCTTCGTGAGAATACCTTTGCTTGCATGTTTGAGTTTTTTTGTTTTGTTTTAATCAAATAATAAATATTCCATGCAATAAAGCCTACAAAATAAAGGTCAATCACTATGCTTTTATCAATTCTGCTAATGAATACACTGAGATATAACGTTATAATATATGAGCTTTATAAAAAAAAGCAAAAAAAAAAAAAAAAAAAAAAAAAAAAAAAAAATACAGGTAAAGCCATCAGATCTGTTAACATATCCTTAATAGCACAGTAATATCCATTATCTCTCTAGGAATGTGAAATCCAGCTCATATTCTTATCGAGAAGCGACTGCACGTCATTCATCACAACTGTCAGGGTCTCGGGAACCAGTGAACCTTCTTCGACTATTGGACGATAAATAAGACGCTGGGCTCCGGCTGACGGAAAATTAATTAAATCTATGGGCGATAAAATCTTGAACAACACAATAGTTCCTTGTTGTAGTCTTTGTCTCTCTCTCTTCTCTTTCTCTTTTACTGTCTCTGTTTTTGCCTCTTTCTCTTTCTCTTTCTGTCTCTGTCTGTCTCTTTCTCTTTCTGTCTCTTTCTCTCTCCTCTCTTCTCTTTCTCTGTCTCTTTTTCTGTCTCTGTCTCTTTTTCTGTCTCTTTCTCTTTCTGTCTCTGTCTGTCTCTTTCTCTTTCTGTCTCTTTCTCTTTCTGTCTCTGTCTCTGCATCTACCTCTACCTCTACCTCTGTCTCTGTCTCTGCCTCTCTCTCTCTCTCTCTCTCTCTCTCTCTCTCCACCTCTCTCTCTCTCCCCCTCTCCTCCGAGTTGCAAATGCTTGGCAAAACCTCCTCCAAGTTGCACCACTAATTCCTGTGTCTCTGTTCCTGTTCCTCGGTGTTCCTTCGGCTCTTGACTTACATACGTACTTTTGTATAGTGGCCTTTATACAGTGGCACTTACTTGTGGTCCATTATCTCTCTTCCTCTCGTTTTCTTTGACTATTTACTTCTATATCTCTTGGTTTTCCTCTATTTTTTTAAAAATTCGATTTCTCTTCTATTTCTGATATTTACTCATTCTTCGTTCTTATCTTCCATTACTTCTTTCAGAGTATCTCTTCTCTCTCTTCTTTTTCTACTTTTTCTTTCTCCTCTTCTCTCGTCTTTCTCTCCCAATCCGTTATTTTTCCTAGTGTCATTCTTCCTTTTCTTATATCTACTTCTTCTTCTTTATCTCTCGTCTTTATCCTCTCTTTTCTAGCTTCCTCTCTTCTACCTCTATTTCTACTCCCTCACCTCTCGCCCTTCGCCACGTCGAGGCCCTTGCACGGTACACCGGCTGCCGTAGAAGACATTAGCTCCGTCGTACCTGCCTCTCTGGATCTCAATGCCAACAAAACTATCTTCCATCTTAATGACATTCATATCTACGGACGCTCCTTTCCCGTCTCTCTTCGTACACTTTCCAGAACCCTTCGTCGCCTCCCGCACCGACTCCTTACTTCCATCTTCTTCAGCTCGCTTCTTACATCCCCGGAGACTTCTTTGCGTGGACGGGGAGAGAAAAAAAAAGAACTCGCGCGTGCGTTTACTCTAGACACACGCGTTCGATACACGCGCTTTAAAACGTAAGATCGCAACATTCGGCGTCATTATAGAGAAGGTGTAGCGATTTATCATTTGGTAGTCAGATTTTCTTTTTTTCCTTTCTATCTCTCTCTCTCTCTCTCTCTCTCTCGCCGCCGCCTCTCTTCTTCAACAACCGTTACCAGTGCCTTTCGCTCGGGCCTGCTTAGTTTTGTCGCAGGGCATGATATTCAAATTAAGCCGCTGTCAAGTCGATATGAGAAGGATCACCTTAATTTCCTTCTTCAGCGACTGCGTCAGGAGAGAGACAAATGAGGATGTATTAGATATAAAACAAGGCGACGTAGAGGCGGCGGCAGCTGTCTTAGCGAAGAGGGGGAAGGGGCGGGAGAGGATTGGAGAGGAGGGGGAGAGGACATGAGGGGAAGGGGCGGGGGAGAGGACATGAGGGGAGTGGAGGGTAGGAGGGAGGTGGAGTGGAGGGGAGTGGAGGGTAGGAGGGAGGTGGAGTGGAGGGGAGGGAGAGGACATGAGGCGAGTGGAGGGTAGGAGGGAAGTGGAGTCGAGGGGGAGGGGGAGGGGGAGGAGAGGACATGAGGCGAATGGAGGGTAGGAGGGAGGTGGAGTGGAGTGGAGGGTAGGAGGGAGGTGGGTAAGCAAGAACTCGAATCCCGTTTGAAGGCTCCTAAACCCCCAGGCGCTTTCAAAAGGACACTACCTACAGTGTTGAAACCTCTTGTCTAGTAGAGCGTAGCCTCATAAGGAGCTAAGTTTGCGTCGTAAACTCTCTCGCAGGCAAACTGGCTCATATGCTGAAAAAATGAATAAGATGTGTAAGTCAACCGTGGGGTTTTGTCCTAAGACTTCTCGGAGTATGAGGTCAAGGCATCCAATCTAAGATAATCATCTCCATTTTGGACTCGCCTTTCATTGCATTTCAACTCGTCTCTCCTGACTCTGACGGTTAAATCGGATGAGTTAAATAAAGGTTAGAAATGTAATCAATAGCTTATATAAGGGACGGAGCCTGATATACGACTTAAAAATCACTGTTAAGGGACGTAAAGGTAAGGGAATTATTAGTCGTAAGAAAGGATCACACTTGAAATAAAGCTGAAACAGTCTCATTAGGTTGATGAGCTAAAAATCCCTGACTCGTTATCTTCCCCCCAAGGAAATGTTAGTAACATTAATGGAAATATGTTTAGATCAGCATTGCTGTAGTTCATACATCACACAACCACTCACACACACTCGCACACACACACAAACATACACACACACACACACACACACAGAAACACACACACACGCATATACATACATACATACATATACATATATATATATATATATATATATATATATATATATATATATATATATATATATATATATATGTATGTATATATATACATATATATATATAT
>BOPN01000802.1:134435-139435 GCA_017312705.2 Penaeus japonicus
TGAAGGAGTGTTGCTTTTTTTTTTTTAATGTTCGTTTCATTTTGGGACGCGTATTTACACGAAAACGCATACATATACAAATATACATACATACACACACACACACAAGAAAGAAAGAAAAAAAAAACTTAAACACACAAAAAAAAAAAAAAACACGTAAATACACACACACAACGGGACACACACACACACACAAACACGTAAACACACACACACACAAAAAAAAACAACAAAAAAAACACGTAAACACACATACACACACAATGGGACACAGACACACACAAAAACATTTAAGTACACACAAACACACACACGCAACCCTACATTTGTGTTGTTTTTCCTTAATTTTCGTCTTTTTTATATTTTCCTTTCTTTCTTACACTATGTTTTCTTTCTTCTCTTTTTTCTTCCTTTTCGGTTTTTTATCTTCTTCATCTTATTCATCATCTTCATCATAATTTCCATATTCCTCTTCTTCTTCTTCTTCTTCTTCTTTTCCATCTATAAGGTGGGGTACACACAGATTACTAAAAAAAAAGAAGAAGAAAAAAAACAACTGTTTTTACTTGTTCCATATTGAATATATCTTCCATATATTCCATATATCTTTTCATCCTCGGCAGTGTTATGATAAAAATAACGATTATATATCTATCTACCTATTTCTCTATCTGTATATCTATCTGGTTATACATATATCTATCTTAAACGTCTTAAACATCTAGCTGTCTATCTTAAACGTGTATCTATCTATCTGTTTGTCTATCTATATATCTATCTACCTATTCATCCATCCGAACATCTGTCTATCTCTCTATTCATCTATCTATCTAACGACCTATCTATCTATCAGTTTATCCATCTATATAATTATCTATATATCTTTCAATCAATCAGTTAATCTATCTATCTATCCACCCATATATATTAATCTATCCATCAATCTATCTATCCATCTATCTACCTATCAATCAGTCTATCTACGTATCTACCCATCTATCTATCTATCTATCAACCAGTCTATCCATGAATCTATCCACCAATCATCTATCATCTATCTATCAGTCAATCCATGAATCTATCCATCCATCTATTTATCTATCCATCTATCTATCTCTTCATTCACCCATCTATCCATCCATCTATTTATCTATCCATCTACCTATCTATCCATCCATCTATCCATCTAACTATCTCTTCATTCACCCATCTATCCATCTATCTATCCATCTATCTATCTATCCATCTATCTCCTCATTCACCCATCTACCCATCAATCTATCTCTTCATTCACCCATCTATCCATCCATCTATCCATCTAACTATCTATTCATTCATCCACCTATCCATCTGACTATCTCTTCATTCACCCATCTATCCATCCATCTATCCATTTATCTATCTCCTCATTCACCCATCTATCCATCCATCTATCTATCTCTCTCCCTCTCTCTAAATTCCCGGTCGGTTAAGCACAAAAGCACGAGCCGAGACACTGCCTGCAACAAGCGTGCTTGCACATCACGCATGAAACAATATTCAAGAAAAATGACACCAGACGACAGCCATTTGTAAAGACGTCGCAGTCAGAACAATAAAAAAAAGAAAAAACGAGAGAGAGAGAGAAAAAAATAATAATGAAAGGGGGAAAAAAAAATCTCGTAAAGTCATCTATCATATAAATTAACATAATAAATTTTGCGCTCTTGCTTAATTCATTCGAGTCAATACGATCAACAGGAAGTAGATGGAAAGTATCTCAAAGGATGAGTTTTTCTTTTCATCTTTCTCTCTCTCTCTCTCTCGCTTTTTCTCTCTGTGTCTCTGTGTCTCTCTCTCTATTGCTCCCTCTCTTTCTTTCTCTCTTTCTCTCTCATTCTCTCTCGTTTTCTCTGTGGTCTCTCTCTCTCTCTCTTCCTCTCTCTCTCTCTCTCTCTCTCTCTCTCTCTCTCTCTCTCTCTCTCTCTCTCTCTCTCTCTCTTCCTTCTCCCCCCCTCTCTCTCTCTCTCTCTCTCACCCTCTCTTTCTTCCTTCTCTCCCTCCCCCTCCCTCCCCCTCACCACCGATTCGTCACTGAAGGGGTCGGCATCATAGACATCCTCACCCCTCCACCCCCCAACCCCCCATCCCATCCCCCCCACCCCCACCCCACCCCCCCGGCAGGTTTCGAACGCCGGCATTGTGGGGCGCGTCGACTCTCATTAATTTGGCGCTCATTTTTCAAATATTCAAATGTTTCTCTTATCTCGCGCGTGGCATCCTCCATTTTTCATAAAAGGCGGGAAATTCAAAGTATTCATCTTGAGGGGAAGTATCAGTTTCCGTGACGGGTCGGGGTTGTGTGTCTAAGGGGGGGGGGGGGATAAGGAGAGGGGGGGGGAGGGAGGGATGGGTTGGGGGTGGAGAGGGGGTTGGGAGGGATGGGTTGGGGTTGGAGAGGGGGGTGTGAGGAGATTGGGGGGGTTAGGGAGAAGTGGGAGTGGGGGAGTGGGGGAGTGGGGGAGTTGGAAAGGAATGAGAGGGGGGGGGGAGAGGGTGAAAGAGGGGAGGCAGAGGGAGTGAAAGGGAAGGGAGGGAAAGAGGGGAGGGAGGGGAGGGGAGGGGGGAAGAAGAGTGGGATGTAGGGTGGGGTGAAGGAGGAGGGGAGAGGGGGAGAAGGTGAAGGGAAATACGGAGGGAGGGAGGGGAGGGGGGGGAGAAAGGGAGTGAGTGAATGAGTGAGAGAGGGAAGCGAGAGACACACAGAGAGAGAGAGAGAGAGAGAGAGAGAGAGAGAGAGAGAGAGAGAGAGAGAGAGAGAGAGAGAGAGAGAGAGAGAGAGAGAGAGAGAAAGAGAGAGAGAGAAAGAGAGAGAGAGAGAGAGACAGACAGAGACAGAGACAGAGAAAGAGACAGAGAGAGAAAAAAAAGAGAGAGCAAGGGGTTATGGGAAGGGGAGGGGGAGGTAGGGGTGAAACGGAAGAGAGTGAGAGCTTATGGAAGGGAGGGGAGGGGACCCGAGTGAGGGGTAACAAGAGGGAATGAAGAGTGAGGGGAGAAAAATCGAACATGTGAGGGAATTGAGGAAAGTGAAGTAAATATGGGAGTAATGAGAAATATGAAATGTGGAAGCAAGGTAGATTCAGAAGAGTAAAGAAATTAAGGAAAATAAAGAAAGCAAAAGAGAAATTGGCTAAAATAAAGAAAAGGAGGAAAGTAAAATAAAAGTAAAAAAAATGAATATAAATTATCAAACGGAAATTAAGATAAAGAAACTAAAAACAAGAAAATGATAAATAAAAGAAAACAAGGAAAGGGAAGAAAATAAGAGTAAATAATGAGGGGATAGAAGATAATCCGATAAAAAACAACAACAACAACAACAACTAAAAAAAACATCTATTATCATACGATTAAAATTTCTCAAAAAACTCCCTCCCTCAAACCCCTCCCCCCCCACCCCACACACACCCCATCTAAGAGAGAGAGAGAAAAAAACAACAACAACACCAACACCAAGTAAAAGCAAGATTCCATTAGATCTAAAATCTAATGGATATTTAATGTCCCTCGATATCAAGAGCTCAGATCTCCTCATCCAGTTCTCTCTCCTCTCACGAGTCCAAGAGGACATCAATCCCCAGATCTTAGGTCATTCCTTCTCGATCCTTCTTGTTCAGGGTCATGTGAGGTCAGTTATTGTTATTGTTCTCTGCTTGTTTTCCTTTTTTTCTCTCTCTTATGTTTATCTTCCTTTTTTCCCTTCGTTTTCCTTCTCTTTCTACTCCTCATATGTTTTTTTCTTCCAGCTCTCTTCCCCTTCTCCCTTATGTTCTTCCTCCTCCTCCTCTCCTTCCATATGCTCTTCTCCTCCTCTCCTCCCCTATGCTTCTCCTCCTTCCCGTTTTCCTCTTCTTCAGTTCTCTTCCTCCTCTCCTTCCCTATGCTCCTCCTTCTCCTTCTCCTCCTCCTCCTCCTCCTCCTTTTACCCCTGCCCTCCTCCACCTCTCCTTAACTGTGCATTTCCCACCTTCTCCTCCTCTTTATCTTCGTCCTCCACTTCTTCTCCTCTTACTCCTCCTCGTCGTCGTCCTCCTCCTCCTCTTCCCCCTTTCCTCTTCCTTCACTCCTCCTCCACCTCCTTCTCTTCGTTTTCATTCTGATCTTTCCCCGTGGTCCTCGCTATCACTTTGACCTTATTTCCCTGTATTGGGTTCTCCTTTTTCTTCTCGACTTCCTCCTCTTGTTCCTCTTCCCCTCGTCCTCTTCCTTATCTTCTTCCTCTTCTTCTCTCTTCTTTTTCTTTTCCTCCTCCTTCTTCACCCTGAGCTTGATTTCCCGGTAATCTTCTTCTTTCTCGTTTTCCTCTTCCTCTTCGTTCCTCTCCTGTTCCTCCTTGACCTTCCTTTCCGATTACCATTACTTTCTCTTATTTCTTCATCCTTCCCCTTTTCCCCTTGAACTTGATTTTCTCCCTCTCTCTATTTTTCCATCTTCTTACTCATCCTCGGTCTCCTCCTCTTCTCTTTCTTCCCTCTTATTTTCTATTGCTTCTCTTCCTTACCTCGACCTTGCTTTCCGGTGTTCCTCCTCTTCCCTCCTTCTCCTCTCCCTCCTCTCCTTGACCTTGCCTTCGGGTGGGCCTCCTCCTCCTCCTCCTCCTACTCCTCCTTTTTTTCCTCCTTCTCCTTCTCCTCTTCCTTTTTTCCCTCCTTCTCCCTCTCGTATTCCTTCTCCTCCTCCTCAACTTGACCTTCTATTCTAATGGTCCCCTTTTTCTTCTTCTTCTTTCCATTTCTACTTTCCTCGTCCCCTTCACTTTAATCTTGTTTTCCAGTGTTCTTCCTCCTTTCCCCCCTCCTCTCTTCCCTTCTATTCCTCTTCTTCCTCTCTTCCCTTCTATTCCTCTTCTTCCTCTCTTCCCTTCTATTCCTCCTCCTCCTCTCTTCCTTTCTCCTCCTCTTACTCCTCTCTTCCTTTCTCCTCCTCTTCCTCCTCTCTTCCTCCCCCCCTCCTCTCTT
>BOPN01000802.1:144435-146935 GCA_017312705.2 Penaeus japonicus
CTCCCTCTCCCTCTCCCTCCGCTCCCCTCTTCCCCTTCCGCCCCTCTCTCTCTCTCCCTCCACACAAACTAATTTTCAATGCGTGTTCGCTTATATAAACCAACGTTCCACAGGGCGAGATGTCTGAATGGCATAAGAAGATCTAAATATATTTTCATTCAGTAGAATTTGGATTCTGATTGACGGATGTTGCAAGTAAAAGAGTTAAAAAATAAAAATAAAACAAAAATAGAATGTAAAAATATAAGTAATATAATATGTCAAATTGGTTTTAAAGCGTAAATATACTAATTACTTTTGGACAAAAAATAAGAAAAAAATATAATTCATATAATTATTCAAACACGTCACAAAATATAAACATATCAACTCAATACAAGCCAATAATAATAAAAACAAGAAAAAAATAAATAAAAAAATAAAAGGAAATAATACAAAACATCTATAACAAATAAGCCAATAAAAGATAAAAAAATAAAATTAAGATATAAACATATAAAAAAAATAATAAAAAAAAAAATAGTACAGACCTTCAGCGGCCTGCTTCAGAAGGCAAAAGCCCTGACCATTCGAAGGTCGAGTTGAGGGGGGGGAGGGAAGGGGGGAGAAAGAAGGGGGAGGGGAGGGAGAAGGGGAGGTACGGGAGGAGGAAGAAGGGCGGAAGGCACTAATTAATACCACTATTGCTCTCACAAATCCCAACTAATAATTTATCTCTCGAGCTCCTGGAGACCTTTAAGTCGGAGTCTCAACTTATTATAAGTTTGGGATCAAGTTAATCTCGGGTCTTCTGGCCGGATGACTCCCCTTCGTGTGGCGGTGGTGGCGGTGGTGGCGGTGGTGGCGGTGGTGGTAGCGGTGGTGGTGACGGTGGTGGTGGTAGCGGTGGTGGTGGTGGTGGCGGTGGTGGTGGTGATGGGGGTGGCGGTGGTAGCGGTGGTGGTGGTGGTAGCGGTGGTAACGATAGCCTGGTGGTAGCGGTGGTGGCGGTGGTGGTAGCGGTAGCGGTGGTGGCGGTGGTGGTGGTGGTGGGGGTGGCGGTGGTAGCGGTGGTGGTGGTGGTAGCGGTGGTAACGATAGCCTGGTGGTAGCGGTGGTGGTGGTGGCGGTGGTAGCGGTAGCCTGGAGGAGAAGGAGAAGGAGTAGGTACTAACCGGCCATCACGACTTCTCTCTCGACTCGGCTCGATTCTCTCCGATCGCGCGTTTCTCTCAATTCGCTCGGTTTGCTTCGTTTTCCTTAATTATCTTTTTCTTCATTCTCCTTCTTTTCTTATTTGGTTTCTTTCAGTTTTCTTAATCCACTCGTTTTTCTTTTTTTTCTTTATTCTCTTGCTTTCCTTATTTGGTTTCTCTCAGTTTTCTTAATTCACTCGGTTTCTTTTTTTTATCTATTCTCTTTTTTTTTCTTATTTTTTTTTTCTTCAGTTTTCTTAGTTATTTGTTTTCTTTTGTTTTTTGTCTTAATTCTTTCCACTTTTGTTAGTACTCTCAGTTCCCTCAGTTATCTAATTTCCCGCATTTCACTCATTTTCCTTAATTCGTGTAGTTTACTCACTTGCCTCACTTTGAACCTTATTTTTACCGTTTTCCTTAATTCTTTTTAGTTTTCTTACTATTCCCCGTTTACTCAATCATCTATTTTCCCTCAATTAACTTCCGTTCCTTAATTTTTCTCGATTATTTCTTAATTCACACCTTTTTTTCTCGTTTTTCTTAATTCTTTCATTTCTCTTACTGTTCTCTTCCAGGTCTTCCGTTTTCTTTGTCTTCTTAGCGTTTTCAATTCTTCGTAATTATTTCAGTTCACTTCACTCTCAATAATCTCAGTGTCCCTATTTTTTCCCCAAATCTTTCAGTATTCTTAATTCCCTATTTTTTCTCAATTTCCTTCACTCAATTACCTAACTGTCCTTCGTACGTTCATACGATTTCTAAAATCCACACCAATCCTTAAATTCTTCCTTCGCTAAACTTCCCTTATTACTCTCAGTCCTCTCAATATCCTCCATCTCCTCAATTATCTCATTTCACTCCATTCCCCCATTTCGTTCCCTTCCTTTGGTGCCACAGGTGTCCTGATGTCCTTACATGTGTATGAGGGAAATGGGACCTCAGCCTACCCCTGTCTTCTCTGTTAGGGACGCGAGGGACACCCCACTCACGCCCGCGTCCTTGGTGAGAATGAGGGGAACGAGAAGGAGATGAAGGAAGGGGAATAGGAGAGGAGGGAAAAAAATAAGGGAGAGAAAATTGGGAAAAATGAAGGGAGGATTTTTTTTTTTTTCGAGAGGTTTAAAATAAAGGGGAAAAGGAAAGGAAAATACTTTTAAGGGGAAATGAAAGGAGATAGGAGATATATGGACAATTCGGAAGACTGAGAAAGAAAGAAATATAGAATAATAGGATAAAAAAAGGAAGAGAAGAAGTCTTCTCCCCAAAAAAGGTTCAAGATCTCAATTAAGATTAAGAAGAAAGAAAAAAAAAAGAAACATAACAAA
>BOPN01000802.1:186013-187279 GCA_017312705.2 Penaeus japonicus
GGAGGAGGAGGAGAAAATGATGGTAAAGGAGAGAAAAAAAGAAAAAAGATGTGAAACATGAAAATGGTAATCATAAGAAAAATATAAGAAAACGAAAAGGATACAAAATCATCATCGTCAGCAGCAATAATGATGATAATGATAATGATGTGATTGTAATAATAGTTGTGATGATAATGATGATGACAACATTAATGATAATGATAACAGTAATATTATCATTAAGATAGTTACAATGATAATGATAACAATAAGGGGAACTAAAATAGAAATAACAACAACAACAATAAAAAAATAACAATAGGAAAAAAAAAGACGAAAAGAAAAGAAAAGAAAAAAAAAAGAAATTTCGCAAAGCTAGAGCGGAAGAATATAAAAGACACAAAAGATAAAGGAAGAAAAAGAAGAAGAAAAAAAAAAAACTTGAATATAAGAAAGAAAGAAAGAACGAAAAACTCCCGCAAGATATCGATCCTCATAAGATGGCGGAGGACGGACGTCGTAGGAAAAAGAAGAAGAAGAAGAAGAAGAAGAAGAAGAAGGGACAAACATCTCCTTCAAGAATGCACCGCAAAACGAGCGGTTGCAACAGCGAGC
This sequence comes from Penaeus japonicus, assembly GCA_017312705.2. Lineage (NCBI taxonomy): Eukaryota > Metazoa > Arthropoda > Malacostraca > Decapoda > Penaeidae > Penaeus > Penaeus japonicus. Next base: position 186,611 of record BOPN01000802.1, read on the forward strand.
CATAAATCCCGTTGCTCATGCCTGCAGGGAGACTCTCGGTCGCTATTTAAGGGCGGGCTGAGGGTGACAGGGCTAATGGGGGCCGAGTTGTGTTGCAGTTTTCAACGGGATTCACGGTCGATTATGATCATTAGGGTAGATTTATGGCCTTAGATTAACATGGATGGTTTTGGGAATATCATGGAAATGGGAGCGTAGTCTATGGGGATATGGCACAAAGGGGAAAGGGTTGGTAGTACTTGTCTTTGATTGTATGAATTATATATATATATATATATATATATATTTTTAATGATGTTGCACGATAATGAGAATGAAATAAAAATGCTCTGCTCTTTTTCTTTCTTTCTCTCCTCTCCTCTCCCATTCTCCCTCCATCCTTCCCTCCCTCCCTCCCTCCTATCCATCCCTCCTCCCTCTCTCCCTCTCTCTCTTCCTCCTTCCCTTCCTCCTTCCCTCCCTCCCTCTATCCCTCCCTCCTTCCCTTCCTCCCTCCCTCCATCCCTCCCTCTCTCCTATCCATCCCTCTCTCCCTTCCTCCCTCCCTCCCTCCCTCCCTCCCTCTATCCCTCTCTCCTTCCCTTCCTCCCTCCCTCCATCCCTCTCTCCCTCCTTCCCTCCCTCCCTCCCTGCATCCATCCCTCTCTCCCTCATATCCCTCCCTCCCTC
>BOPN01000802.1:189151-191651 GCA_017312705.2 Penaeus japonicus
ACATATATATACACACACACATTTATACATAAACACACACACAAACACAAACACACACGTATGTCTGTGCATTTGTGTGTGCTTGCATGTAAGCACAAATGCAAGTATTCACTTGCACGTTCCTCCAACACTGAGAGGCGTGCCCCCCCCCCCTACAGCGCTAATGGAGTTGTCACAGAGCGGATGACAATGGCTGATATCCACCCGCCCCATTAATCTCCCTTAAGAGCACTCATTACTCACCCTCATAACTGGGCTCTGCTGCTTCCATTGCTCTGCCACCGCCCATGCCACCACGCCTGTTGGCAGGGACTATCCACCCTGTTATTCCCATCATACGGAATAATTACCATGACGGAAAAAAATGGGATTACCATTCCCCTGTCGTTCATCCCGTCGGCCATAACTTGATTCGTTATGTGATGACGTCACCCAGACCATCAGCTGATCTGCCCTGTCGGTCGATTGTCAGAAATGAATCATCAATTGTACTTCAAAAACTCAGTTATGGCGTGATGACTTTTAACTGTACCACAACACAGGGGGTCTCTCGCTCTCTTTTCATTTCTATTCTCATGCTTTTGTTTCAGTATTTGTTTTTGTTCCTCCCTTGTTCTCGTTATCTATCTATCTATTTCTCGTTCTCTCTCTATCTGTGTCTCTGTTGCTCTTTCTACTTATCTTTTTCTCTCCATCTCTCTCTGTCAGTCACTCTGTCTCTCTCTGTCTCTCTATCTATCTGTCTTCTTGTCTCTCTCTTTCTCTCTCACTCACTTTTTTTTTTATCTCGCATCTATGTCTCTCTATTTTTGTTCTCTTTCTGTTTCACCTTCCCCTTTTCTTCTCCTTCCATTCTTCTCCGCCCTCACCCCTACTCTCTATCTATTACTTCATTATAGATAAATAGATAATAATATAGATAATAATATAGATAATAATAGGTACCCCTTTAGATATTTTTTCCAGTTTGAATAGCCAGAGATGTGTGTATAGTTTGGGTAATCTTTTCCCTTTAGACAAAATCGATTGCAAGAAATCAGACTTGCTTTAACTTACATAAGGATGTGTAAATTCCCCTTCATTCATGTAAATTTTCGCAGGTTTAGAGAGGTGATATAGATCTCATTAGCTGTAAGCTTGATTTGCGAGTTATTTTGGTGTGTTTGGGATTAGCCGAATAAGTGCCAGTAGTCAATGCTGTTGGATAACTATGTAGTGCTGGGAGTGTCTGTGTCCAGTGTGAATTTGAGTGTCCTGTGGCCATTAATGGGTAGATTAGGCACCTTTCGCGTTAATTTGTGATACTTTCTCTGAGGTTTTCTTCTGGAATTTCTTTTAGCAGAAGGAAAGCTTTGTCAGCTGATTTTCCGAGTGGCCTTTGCGGTTACACGCCGAACACTTTTCCTGGACAGGGAGTGTATGTCATCGGCTTCGGTGTTGGTCGCTGAGAACTCTTCAATCTGCTGGTTCTCTTCGTTGAGGCGTGGTTCATGACGCTGCCGGTCTAGATGGTCTTGTTTGCCGCCTGTCTCTTGGTGATCTGGATGTTGTATGGCAGGTTCGGTATGTAATAGTTGAGTCGTGGTGATGCCTCTAAAAAAATATTACTCCTAAAAGGAAGTAGAGCTAAGTCCTGCAATTGATTTTTGCGCAACGTCTCCTCTGAACTTTTCCTTATATTTTCTTTGCTTGTTCCGAGATATACAGTTCTTCGGATTCTTCAGCTTTCTTTTCTTAGTCTTGGTCTAGATCATCTGGAGTCGTCTTTTGCAATTGTTCAGAGCTTGATTGGTTTCTACAAGGCTGTTGATAACTGACTTCAACAAGAACACCGCCTCTCTCTGACAAGTCTTCAATTACAGTTTTCTATTAACAAAAACAAACTTGTCTATTGTAGACGCTAACTCCTTCCGTAGTTTTCTGACCAGTTTGGTGACCTTCCTCCTTCGTAAGGTCCGCCTCCTCACGAGCTTCTTGGCCATGTCCGCCGCTGAGTTTGGCCACATCACTAGACTGTAGAAAGACAACACTGTATTCTAGAGACTTTCTGTCTCACCTTCCCCTTTCCCTCTTAGTCATATTTGCCCCATGGTCTTCGTAGTCATCGTCGCATCACGAATCGCTCTGTTTTCGCATTTTCCATACGTCTTTTACGATAAAGTATTGACACATTTGCCACGTCCTTCGTTTGTTGGAGAGATGACAAAGGCGCTTTCCTGCATGCAATGTAGTTTGCCGTCCTGTTAAGTGACATCATAGCCGCTGGAACGACGAGTTAGAGCAGAGAGAGGGGAGGAGGAGATCGGGGCTGTATCCTAAAGCCGGGTGTTGTAGTCAAGCAGTGTCCACGTGTGTGTGCGTGTGTGTGTGTGTGTGTGTGTGTGTGTGTGTGTGTGCGTTGTGGGTGTGGGTGGGTGTGTGTTTGCGTGTGTGCTTCCAAAAAGCAAGCATTAGCCGTTGGGAAGTGAGCGGGAAACGGGAGGCGTATGGTGGTGGTGGG